>JAEVFF010002400.1:0-12925 GCA_018901945.1 Pugionium dolabratum | reverse complement strand
TCCCAAGGAATGCACTTCTGGATGCAGTTGAGATAGGCTTTGCAACAGAATGAATCGAAATTCAATCTGTTCAAAGGTTGTGGATTGAAGGGTCACACAGTAGTTGCGGAAAGACTACTGATTTACCTAAGATAGTAGCTTAGATATTACACACTAAGGCTAATAAATTTTGACTGAAGGATATTACACACAAACAATTAGATTAAGAAGAGAATCACTCTCAAACTTAAGAAAAGAAGCTGTTTTTATTTGAAAAGTTGAATGATCAAGTTTACAACTGAAAGCCCCTATTTATAGTGTAAGGGGACGTAAATATGAGGAGCCTGCATCATTAAATTGGTTACAATTACAAGGGAAGACTTGACCAAAAACCTTGACCAAAGACCTTGACTTCATTAACTCTTATTTTGACTATGAATGTAGACACTTTCCCCCCCCCTTGATGACGCCAATTTGGATCATTTTGAATTGAACTCCTTTTGATTTTAAACAACAAATTGGGCTGGTTGTAATGTGATTCATTTGCCTCATTAAAAACCTTACCAAGAAACCCCAATGGGAGAAAACTTGGATAAGGGAAAAAGAGTACAAATGGATCACATACCCATTTGTATGCTTTCTTGAGCTTGTACTAAAATCAGAGTGCTTTTAGGCACTTCTCCATTCAAGCTCAAGTGAATTTGTTGTGCATTCTCCTTGTTGAGCATGCGGCTTTGGCTCGGGTTAATGGTCCAGCTGGTAGTGCAAGAGATTCTTCATGTTCCACTGGTTCATTCCTAACCATGAGCTTCTCCTTTTGTGTGCTTTCTATGCTCGTATCATCCCCCTCCTCTTGAAAAGGATTTGACCTCAAATCTGGTTCATCTGCAATGAAAGGCACAAGATCAAAAACATTGAAGCTTGAACTCACATTGTACTTACCTTGAAGATCAATTTGGTAGGCGTTGTTGCTGATCTTCTGAACTATCTTGAAAGGTCCATTAATTCTGGACATAAGTTTGGATTTCCTTTCAGCTGGAAATCTTTCTTTCCTCAAGTGAACCCACACGAGGTCTCCCACCTCAAATACCATTTCACGTCTTCCTTTGTTCGCCTTTCTTGCATATTGTTGGGTTCTGGCCTCAATATTCTTCCTTGCATTCTCATGGATCTGTTTAACAATCTCACCTTTTCTTTTTCCATCAATACTAGCTCTTTCACTTAAAGGCAAAGGGGTTAGATCCAAAGGAGATAAAGGATTGAAACCATACACAATTTGAAAAGGAGAATACTTAGAAGCAGAATGTACAGAATGGTTATATGCAAATTCAGCATGTGGTAAACATTCTTCCCATGTTCTAAGATTTCATTTGATTAATGCATGCAATAAAGTAGACAAGGTTCTATTAACTACTTCAGTTTGACCATCCGTTTGTGGGTGACATGTTGTAGAGAATACCAACTTAGTTCCTAGCTTAGACCAAAGAGTTTTCCAAAAGTAACTCAAGAACTTAGTGTCTCTATCAGAAACTATGGTCCTAGGCATTCCATGCAATCGAACTACCTCTTTAAAGAACAGATTGGCTATATGCAATGCATCATCAGTCTTGTGACATGCTATAAAATGAGCCATCTTAGAGAATCTATCAACCACAACAAAGATAGAATCCTTTCCTGTCTTATTTCTAGGAAAACCAACCACAAAGTCCATTGATATGTCAATCCATGGATGAGTAGGAATGGGTAAAGGAGTGTACAAACCGTGGGGTTGAACCTTAGACTTAGCCTATTTGCATGTGGCACACCTTGCACAGATTCTTTCTACGTCTCTCTTCATGTGTGGCCAATGGAAATGATCTTGCATTACTTTAAGGGTTTTGGCAACTCCAAAATGCCCCATCAGTCCTCCTCCATGAGCTTCCCTAACTAGTAAGTCTCGAATGGAACAGTTAGGCACACATAATCTATTATCATAAAATAGGAATCCTTCATGCCGATAGTATTTTCCTGAAGCAAACTTTTTGCTAGCAATGTATACATCTTTAAATTCATGATCAGTTTCATATAGCTCTTTAAATTGTTCAAAACCTAACAACTTAGCATCAAGAGTAGAGATTAAGGCATACCTCCGTGACAATGCATCTACCACAACATTCTCTTTACCTTGTTTGTATTTAATGACATACGGAAATTTTTCTATGAACTCAACCCACCGTGCATGCCTTTTGTTCAGCTTCTGTTGGCCCTTTAAGTGCTTGAGTGACTCATGATCAGTGTGAATCACGAATTCCTTAGGCCACAAGTAGTGTTGCCAAGTTTGCAAAGCACGGACCAAGGCGTACAATTCCTTGTCGTAGGTTGGATAGTTGAGGGTGGCTCCTCCAAGCTTCTCACTGAAATAGGCTACAGGTTTCTTATCCTGCATCAAAACAGCTCCAATACCTATACCAGAAGCATCACATTCTATCTCAAAGGTTTTAAGAAAATCAGGTAAAGATAGAAGAGGTGCATGTGTAAGCTTTTCTTTCAAAGATTGGAATGAGCGTTGTTGAGCTTGTCCCCATTTGAATCCTACGTCTTTCTTGATTACTTCCGTAAGTGGGACAGCAATAGTGCTAAAATCCTTGACAAAGCGTCTATAGAAGCCAGCTAGCCCATGGAAACTTCTAACTTCTCCTACTGTTTTTGGACTTGGCCATTCCTTAGTAGCTTTGACCTTCTCCTCATCAACCTTAATACCATCTGCACTTATAACAAAGCCTAGGAACACAATGTTATCTGTACAAAAAGTGCATTTCTTAAGATTGGCATATAGTTTTTTTTTCTAAGAACGCTTAGAACAAATGTCAAATGACTAGCATGCTCTTCTAGATTCTTGCTGTAGATTAAGATGTCATCAAAGTATACTACAACAAAGACTCCTATGAAAGCTCTAAGAACATGATTCATCAACGTCATGAAAGTACTAGGTGCATTTGTTAACCCAAATGGCATGACTAACCATTCATATAATCCATGCTTAGTTTTAAATGCAGTTTTCCATTCATCCCCTTCTTTCATGCGTTTTTGATGGTACCCACTCTTAAGATCTATCTTAGAAACGATTCTGGAACCATGCAATTCATCAAGCATGTCATCTAACCCTTGGATGGTGATACTTTACCGTAATGTTGTTGATTGCTCTACAATCAACACACATGCGCCAGCTGCCATCTTTCTTTGGTACAAGTAGAACTGGCACAACACAAGGACTCATGCTCTCCCTGATGTAGCCCTTCTCCATTAGCTCATTAACTTGCCTTTGCAGCTCCTTAGTCTCAACGAGGTTGGTTCTATAAGCTGGTCTATTTGGTAGTGAGGCTCCAGGTACAAAATCAATTTGATGTTCAATGCCTCTGATGGGTTGTAGCCCCTTCGGATTGTCTTCTGGAAAGACATCTTCATAATCCTGCAAAATAGAAGTGACTTCACTCGGTAATACCGGTGCAACGTTAGTTAAGCTCATGTGAGCTTCCTTATAGATAAACAAAAGAACAGGTTGTTGTGAGAAGAGAGCCTTCTTAACTCCACCAGTCCTCACAAAGAAACTTGAGTGCTTCTTGTTCTTGTTCTCACAGCCTCTGTCACTTTTGGTGCTTATGGTTTCCTTTGAAGTTTCAGCTGTTTTCCTTTGCTCCAACACGAGCTGATCTTGGTACACCTCCTGTGGTGTCATAGGAACAAGTGTGATCTTCTTACCTTTGTGTTCAAACGAGAGTTGGTTGGTGTAACCATCATGAATGACCTTTCGATCAAATTGCCATGGTCTTCCAAGCAGAATGTGGCCAGCCTCCATTGGTAAAACATCACAAAGGATTTCATCTTGGTACTTTCCAATGGTTATAGGTACCTTGACTTGGCTGCTTACCTTCATTTCGCCACACTCATTAAGCCATTGCAGCTTATACGGCTTTGGGTGCTTGAACACTTCCAGACCTAACTTGTTTACCATAGTTTCACTAGCCACATTAGTGGAGCTGCCTCCATCAATAATGATGCTGCAAACCTTTCCTTGGACGTGGCATCTTGAGTGAAACAGGTTCTCTCTTTGCTCATGTTCTTTGGTTTTATTTTGTACGCTTAGGGTTCTTCTTGTCACCAATAATTCTCCTGCAATAGGAGGTACAAGATGCTCTTCTGAAGAATCAGAAAAGAATTCTTCTTCCTCAGATTCTATTTCACCATTATCCAACAGAATCATGATCTTCTTGTTGGTGCATTCATTCGCATAATGCCCTCTTCCTTGGCATTTGAAACACTTCACATCTCTTGTTCTAGTAGATGTAGTAGCTTCAGATTTTCCCTTGACGTCTTGAGTGGTGGTTGAAGGTTTGGAATCAACTTTAGCAATCTGTTTTCCTTCCCTTTGGTAGCTAGGCTTATTGTTAGCTGCTCCATAGCTTGGCCTAGTATAACTTTTTCTTTTTAGCTGCTGTTCCACCAGTATAGATTTGTGCAACATTTCCTCTAGCTCCACATAATGTTCCAGCTCCATTCTATCTTGAATATCACGGTTAAGTCCTCCTAAAAATCTTGCCATAGTAGCTTCTCTATCTTCTGAAATGTCTGCCCTGATCATGAGGGTTTCCAACTCCTGGAAATAGTCCTCAACACTTCGGCTTCCTTGATTGAGTCTTCTTAGCTTTTGGTGAAGTTCACGGTGGTAATGGCTGGGCACAAACCTTTTCCTCATTATGGCTTTCATCTCAGCCCATGTTTCTACTGGATACTCACCATTACGTCTTCTGGAAGTCACCAATTGATCCCACCAGCGGAGTGCATATTCATAAAACTCAGTAGTAGCTACGCGGACCTTGTTGAGCTCGGAATAGTGTTGACAATCAAACACCAGCTCGATCTTTTTCTCCCATTCCAGGTAAGTGTCTGGATCATTTTTGCCATAGAATGATGGTATCTTAAGTTTAAGACCTCTTAAGGTGTCATTAGGCTGGACTCTTTCTTCTCTTACACGCCTAGGCCTCCTTTGGGTTCTCCTTCTTCCTTCACTGCCACGGCTATAGTAGGATTCTGTTTCTTCATTTTGGCCACGTCTTAAAGGATTCCTGGTTCTCCTTGGGCCTCCTTCTGTGTTACTATTGTTCTGAACATCATCAAGCCGCAAATGAATGGCTTCCAGGTCTATTTGTAATGCTTTCTTCATTTCTGCTACTAGAGCCTCCATTAACAAGTTTGGTGCTTCTGAAGTTTGATTTCCTCCTGACATAGCTACAAATGCACTTAACAAATATGTTAAAAATACCTGTTCTGAAAAAATTTTTTGATAGAAGATGAAGAGTTGCGAGTGTGTTATTTTCTAATATGAAAATGCAATGGGTTGGGGTCGATTTTAATGTGATAAACTGATGTAATATTGGATAAAAAACAACAATGCAATTATATGAATAGGTTTTTTTCGATTAATCAACTGATGCAAATCTATACACACAAGCTGATGCAATCTAAGCAGATGGAAATGGAGAGATATAGAGATGAGGGATAGGGATAACCGATCAGAAGTGTGCTCTGATACCAAATGATGCGAAACTCCCAAGGAATGCACTTCTGGATGCAGATGAGATAGGCTTTGCAACAGAATGAATCGAAATTCAATCTGTTCAAAGGTTGTGGATTGAAGGGTCACACAGTAGTTGCGGAAAGACTACTGATTTACCTAATATAGTAACTTAGATATTACACACTAAGGCTACTAAATGTTGACTGAAGGATATTACACACCAACAATCAGATTAAGAAGAGAATCACTCTCAAACTTAAGAAAAGAAGCTGTTTTTATTTGAAAAGTTGAATGATCAAGTTTACAACTGAAAGCCTCTATTTATACTATAAGGGGATGTAAATATGAGGAGCCTACAACATTAAATTGGTTACAATTACAAGAGAAGACTTGACCAAAGACCTTGACCAAAGACCTTGACTTCATTAACTCTTATTTTGACTATGAATGTAGACACTTTCCCCCCTTTGATGACGCCAATTTTGCTCATTTTGAATTGAACTCCTTTTGATTTTAAACAACAAATTGGGCTGGTTGTAATGTGATTCATTTGCCTCATTAAAAACCTTACCAAGAAAACCCAATGGGAGAAAACTTGGATAAGGGAAAAAGAGTATAAATGGATCACATACCCATTTGTATGCTGTCTTGAGCTTGTACTAAAATCAGAGTGCTTTTAGGCACTTCTCCATTCAAGCTCAAGTGAATTTGTTGTGCATTTTCCTTGTTGAGCATGCGGCTGATTGCCTCTTTGAGTTTCTTGGCTTTGGCTCGGGTTAATGGTCCAGCTGGTAGTGCAAGAGATTCTTCATGTTCCACTGGTTCATTCCTATCCATGAGCTTCTCCTTTTGTGTGCTTTCCATGCTCGTATCAGATTCCTTTCCATAGCTCCCTTCTCATCTCTTACTGCATCTAACCATTCTTTCTTCCTCTTAGCTTCTTCATAAGTCCTTGGAATCTGAATTTGTTCAATCTTTCCAAGGAATGCTTGATGACTAGATGGCAAGAGGTCAAGGGAACAAACAGCTTGTATGGGATGAGCCACGGCCTGGTTGTTGTAGAAGACCCTAGTGTTTACTCAATTGGATGGGTCTTTCCTAAGTCTAGTACTCCTCCTTAGTTGCTGAACAGGTGGTGCAGCCTCCTCTACAACCGTTTTCTCTTCCATTTGGTGAATAGGTTCCTCTATACCCACTTCCAAGTCGACTTGTTCTTGGTTTTGGGCCATAGCTTCTTCTTGGATTGGAATTGGTTCTTGAGTTACCACCCCTTGTTCATTCTCGTGGGTATCTTGTGAACTACTTCGGGTTCTTGATTCTTCGTGTCTTGAATCCTTTGGCACATCATTTCCCAAATGATTCAAGAGAAACCTCAAACTCGTAGCCAAATCAGAAGGTGACCTTGAGAGATCCTTCAATCCTTCCCAATCTTTCTGATCATAATAGCTTTGTTCTTCTATGAACTTGACATCTCTAGACACATATGTCCTGTTGTTGCTCGGATCATAGCACTTATAACCCTTTTGTGTTGTCGAATATCCAAGGAACATACACTTGATGTTCTTTGCCTCCAACTTGTTTCTTAGATCACCTGGAACATACACAAAGCACACACACCCAAATACACGTAAATGATCAATGAAGGGTTTAGTTTTATTGAGTACCTCAAATGGGGATATGTCTTGCAAGACTTTGGTTGGAATCCGATTGATGAGGTAGCAAGCAACCAAAACTGCATCTCCCCAAAAAATTTTAGGAACATTGGTATGAAACATCATGGATCTTGCTACTTCCATTAAGTGTTGGTTCTTCCTTTCAGCAACTCCATTTTGTGGTGGTGTGTGTGGACAGCTAGTTTGATGTAGTATTCCATGTTTGTTTAAATGAGCTTTGAATCTTTGACTTGTGTATTCTCCTCCATTATCTGATCTTAACACTTTGATCTTGGCATTGAATTGATTAGTAACATAATTATGAAAGTTTATAAATGCCTCATAAACCCTATCTTTAGATGGAAGTAATGTAACCCATGTATATTTCGATTTCTCATCTATAAAGGTCACAAAGTATTTATTCCTATCTCTAGACATGCAAGGTGAGGTCCAAACATCGGAATGTACTAAATCAAAGCAATGCTCATAAATTGTAGACGATTTAGGGAAAACAATACGACAATGTTTGTCAAGGATACAAGCCTCACAAACTGAGTGATCATAAGCAACATTAGGCCTTATTAAGCTTAAAGCACGAGCATGAGGATGTCCTAATCTAGCATGCCATAAGACATCTTTATTAGCAAAAACACAGGATTTGAAAGCTAGGGAATCCGAATTGCTTGGAGGAGTGTCCTTAAGAACATAGAGCTCATTTTGAGTCCCGCCACTTCCAAGTATCTAACCACTCTTAATATCGTGAAAGTAAACATTGTTAGGTCCAAAAGTAACATTGCAATACAGGTCTTTAGTAGCCCTTTTGACCGAAACTAGGTTAGACTTAAACTTAGGTACAAAGAAAGCAGGACTTTCTTTGTGAAATAGTCTTAATTTTTCGGTTCCTTCAATTGGAATACTCTTACCATCAGCTATAGTTACTTGTCCTAGACATGGTTCAATGTTCTTTAACAACCTAGCATTGCTAATCATATGGTGAGAAGCAACCGAATCCACTACCAACTTATGATCCGGTTTATCAAGCAATTTATGGGAGTAGAGTGTGATACCGGAGAGTTTTGAGGCATAGGCCTTGATGAGATCATCCAAGTCACTCTTCTTAGCATACTCCATGGATACATTCATAGCTAGCTCCCCTCCTTGGTTTGATGAACTTGCCGGTTCAGTCACAACCTTTTGAAGAGATGTTAGCCTTTGAATCCTTGAACCGGTTTGGCTTGAGATGAGGATGAAGTATCCAGCACTTGTCCTTGATGTGGCCATTCCTATTACAATGTTCCCACATCACACTCTTCCTATCCTCTTGCTTAAACACGCTCTTGTTGGCCATGACTAGTTCTCCTTTTCCACCAAACAAACGAATGTTGCCTTGCTCCTTCTGAATCCGTGAGCACACCTCTTCGAAATCAGGAAGTTTTGGCTCTCTTAGGATGGACTTAATAACATCCTTAAAGGCTGGATTTAGGTTGAGAAGGAGCCCAAATATCTTATCTTGTTCCTTCCTTTCATTAAGCACCTTTGGATCCATAGAACTTGGTTTCAACATGTCAAGCTCGGACCATGTTGATTGGAACTTGCCTAGGAACTTTGTGAACTCCATATCCTTTTGGTGTAGATCATTGAGAGCCTTCTTAACCTCATACACACGGCTGATGTTTGAAACATCCCCATACACCCTCTTGAGAGTGTCCCAAAGAGACTTGGCGGTTTCACAATGTGAATAAGCTTCAAGAATGGATGGATCCAATGAATTTTGGAGGAATCCAAGGACTGATAGATCTTCTTGGAACACCTAGCTTCTTCTTTTCTTGTTGCTTCATCCTTCTTCTCCTTTGGATCATCTATAGATGGAGTATTATCCTCCAAGATGTAATTCCAAAGTCCTTTGCCACAAATGGCTGTCTTAATGGTACTTGACCATAATGTGTAGTTCAAGCCTTTGAGAACTATTGGTATCACCGTAGGTTTCAGGCTGGAACTGATTTGAACTGTATCCTCCATTGTTAGGCTTTGAAGAGCTCAAAGGAGGCAGCTTTTATGGTTGAATAAAACTGTGAGTTTTTAGTTTAAAGGCTGAGAGATTTTTGACAAAATTTTAGATTAGAAACTGAGAGATTTGAGTATAAAAAATAAGAAAATGATCTTATGCTCTGATACCATAAGAGAATATTGAGACTAGAGAGGAGAAATGTGAAGAATTGAATCCAGAAACTCAAAAAAACATATGAGAAGATGAGAAAATGTCTTACACTTCTGGAGAAAAATCTCCTAAGAGTTCTATCATACATTGAGTCTTTACAGTCCTTTTATACAGGATTTACAATGTGAACATAAAAGAAAACGAATTCAAACTTGTGGATGAGCTTGAATAGAGGAGAAGCTTGTCAACAACCAATGAGAAGAGAGGGGAAGAGCTGCAGACTGTCTCATTAACGTTTGGTGTGGTTACCAAGGCTGTGTGCAGCAGGCATGACTGTTTGGTGTGGTTACCAAGACTGTGTGCAACATGGACATGTCTTTTTCACCTTGATTCTTCTCCCAAGGCAGTTGTTTAATAATTTTAACCACGTGGTTAAGAATAACTCTCTCCTTTTTCTTTTCTCTTGTTATTCAAACTGAATTTTCGTGCTCACACTTGCCTTGTAGGTCAAGATAGTTCTTATTTGATTTTCCTATGTCAATATTCGAAGCATCATAATTTAAGTTGTCCAATCACACATAACATTCTGGAGTGTAAGAAGTTTCATGAGATTGGAGGTGGAATGAATACAAAGCAAGATGTCTTTCAAAATTTAGAAGATAAGCATTTACAAAAATATCATCATGAGAACTCAAGTATAAGAGGGTCCGTTTATCATGTTTGCACTTTGTTAGAGTTGATTTTTGTTGAGTTTGTTGGATGCAAAGCACATCGAGAGGAGCTGCTAGTGATAGGTTTGAGACATTTTACTTTTGCTGGACCATTCAGAGGAGAGATAATTATTGGGAGACTGAGCAAGAATTACAGTTATATTTTCAAAAAAAATTACACACATCACAGCTGTGTAATGATATTGAAACAGTGTTGCAAAAGAGTAAAAAAGGCACATGGGAGATTTTTCTCTTACTTAGAGCTATAAGAGATAGGGGTCATCTTTTGCTTAATGATTTGAATAATCTACTTATTCATATCAATAAGATTCTCTCACAAGCTCAAGTACAACAAAAACAGAAATTGTATTTTTTTTCACTTGTGATTAACACTACAATCGTCTATTGTGTAGAAAATACTATTTGTATTTTCGAACCAGTATGATATCGAATTGCAAATGTTTGAGAATCTTGAGTTCTTTTTCCTGGCTTGCTTTGCTAGCGCATCCGCTTGTGGGTTGCTCGTCCTTGCAATATGGTGTAGTGCGAATTCAGGATAATTCTTGCGCAGTGTCTCAAACTCTTCTATCTCCATAACAAAGCCTCACCATTTCTCAGGTTCTGAGACTATGCTGATTAAGTCAGTTGAGTCTGTATAGAACCTGGAGCAATATTGTTGCATATTATGCAGACTTCTCATTGCTCAGTGCAAGCTGTTGAACTCCGTATGGAGGAGAGTTAATCCTCTATAGGTTCCTTTCATGCCCAACAGGTCGCTTGTACCATCCTGTAACTTCAGAATCCACCCCAGCCCTTCTGTGTCTTCTCCCTCTTTCCAAGACCCATCCACAAAACAGACGAAGGGCCATTGCCCCTCACTGTCGTTTCCTGCTGGCTCGTTTCCCTTGTTGTGCGGATAATTGTGTCCATTTTGTTGTACTATTTGGGCCCAGAGTTCACCTTCTCGACGTGACTTTTCCAGTATATCCAAGGCAGAACGTAGTACATTGTTGTATATTTTCTCGTTCCTGGCCTTCCATATGAACCATAGGATCCATGGGAACCAATGTAAGTCCGAGTCCGTGTGTGTTGTCTCCTTTTTTTGCTGTAAGAGGTAATCCATATTTCCCCACAGGCTGTCGAGAGGGAAGGTCGAGGGCGCGGAGGGGATATTGGATAATGCCCACGCTTGTCTTGCCGATGGGCATAGAAACAAAGTATGATTAATACTTTCTGTGTCGTCTCCACAGACCTCGCATGTGGCATCATCCCGTATATGCCGATAATGAAGACGTCCATGGGTGGGTAGTGCCCCTGATAGGGTCTGCCAGAGAAAGTGTTGGATCTTCCTCGGGATTCGGTACTTCCAGACTGCCCCCTTTAGTGGATTGAGAGATGGTCTCTGGACTAAGAGCTGTTTCTTGATTGACCCCCACCTCTAGAGGATCTCGTATCCCGATTTCACCGTATATTCTCCCGTTTTCGTGAAATGCCAGCAATATTGATCTCCGATTATCCGGGTGGACCTCGTAATGGTAGAGATGAGCCTCACGTCCTCCTCAGGGAAATGCCTTCTTAGCTCCTAGGTTTTCCATTTCCCATTCCCCGCATCTACCAGGTCTGATATTTTCAGGTCCGGGTATCTCTGTTGGTTGAGGTTGTTCGGTGGTCTGGGAAAAAAGTCCAGAACCCATGGGTCTGACCATATATTTGTCTCATCGTTTGTTCCTACTATTTTCCGCGTCTCTTTGGCAACTAGGTCTCGGGCCGATATAATACTTCTCCATCCATAGGAGGGCCGATATGGCTTTTTTGCTTGAAAAACATGGCAGTCCTTGAAATAACGTCCTTTCAGGACCCTGGCCACGAGTGAATTGGGGTATTTCTATAATCTCCATAGTTGTTTGGCTAGGAGGGCTTTGTTGAAATCTGCCACATTTTTGAAACCAATTCCCCCCCCCCTCTAGTTTTGGGTAGGCAAAGTGTTTCCCATGGGGTCCAGTGAATTCCCGACAAAGAGTTCCCTCTAACCCACCAGAAATTGCTTATTGCACTTGTAATCCGCTTGATCAGCGATTTCGACAAGAGGAAGCATGCCATCACGTATGTCGGAATAGCCATAGCTACCGCTTTTATCATGATCTCTTTCTCCCCTCGGGAGAGTAGTTTTGACGACCACCCATTTATTCTCCGATTGATTTGATCCCTCACATATGCAAATATTGCTGCTTTCAATCCCTTCAGATTAGCTGGGATTCCCAAATATTTCCCTATTCCTCCCCCTCCGTGAATCCCCATTTTCGTCCTTATTGCTTCCTGGGTGTCGCCTGGTATTTTCTTTCCAAAGACTATGGTTGACTTCTCACAGTTAATCTGTTGGCCAGAGGCTCTACAGTATGTGTCTAGAATTTTGGAGAGTGCGCCGCTTTGTTCTTCTGAGGCTTCACAAAAGAACAGGCCATCGTCTGCGAAGAGAAGATGTGATACTGGTGGGCTTGAACGTGCCACCCACAATCCTGTTATGTGTTTCTCATATTCCGCTGCTGATAGGTTGGCTATTAATGCCTCCGTGCACAATGAACATGTATGGGGATAGGGGATCCCCTTGCCTTAAACCGCGAGAAGGGATTATTTTGCCTCTTGGGTTCTGATGAGGACATCAGGTCGTACATCCAGCCAGAAGACCAGACTGGCCGACCAGGAAACTTGCCCGAGACAGCAGGACCATCTGGCGCGCCTGCCGGACCAGATAGTACCGCCGGACCCTCGACCTATAGGACCAGACCGGTAAACATTGCCGGCGGAGAGGCCCAAGCTTCCGGCACACTTGGTGGGGACGTGGATGACACTGCCGGTCCCTCTGATGACACCG
>JAEVFF010000240.1:492535-518441 GCA_018901945.1 Pugionium dolabratum | reverse complement strand
CGATTTAGTGTGCATATTTCAAGTTAATCCGCTAGTTAAAATGATCATTCTAAACTGATCATTGGTATTCCTTGAGCAAAGGCTTATAAATGAAGTATAATGCATGATATCACGCTGTTCAGGATACATTGGATTACTCGGAGGTTTTGTTGTAGCTCTTTCAGTCTCATATGTTGTGACAATATAGAATATTGTGCTAGCTTAGCGTGGGCGGTTGATTCGTGTCTTTCTGAACTCGAAATCAAAAGTTACGGACGATTTAGTGCAGGCATGTCAACTTGATCCGCTAGTTAAAATGATCATTCCAAACTGATCATTAGTGCTTCTTGAGCAAAAGCTTATAAATGAAGCATAATGCTTGGCATCAGGTAGTTCGACATAGATTGGATTAGTTAGACGCTTTGTCTTAGGTATTTCATACTAAAATTTTGTCACAATATCAAAAATTGGGCTAGCTTAACGTGGCCGTTGGACTCATGTCATTTTGAACTCTATATCAAAAGTTACAGATGATTTAGTCTGGATGTGTGAAGTTGATCGGCATGTTAAAATGATCATTCTATACTGATCATCGGTGCTCCTTGAGTAAAGGGTTATAAATGAAGCATAATGGATGGCATCACGCGATTTGGGATACAATGGATTACTTGGAGGATTTGTCATACCTCTTTCAGTCTCAAATGTTCTTACAATAAGGAAAATTGAGCTAGCTTAACGTGGCGGGTGATTTGTGTCATTCTGAACTCTAAATCAAAAATTACGTACGATTTTGTGCGGACATGTCAAGTTGATCCGCCAGTTAAAATGATCATTCTAAACTGATCATTGGTGCTTCTTGAGCAAAGGCTTATAAATGAAGCATAATGCTTTGCATGAGGAAGTTTGGGATAGATTGGTTTAGTTGGACGCTTTGTCGTAGGTATTTTGGACTTAAATTTTGTCACAATATCGAAAACTGGGGTAGCTTAACGTGGGCGTTGGATTTGTGTCATTTTGAACTCTAAATCAAAAGTTACGGACAATTTAGTGTGGATGTGTCAAGTTGATTGGCCAGTTAAAATGATTATTCTACAATGATCATCGGTGCTACTTGAGTAAAGGCTTATAAATGAACCATAATGCATGGCATCACGCTGTTCGGGATTCATTGAATTACTTGGAGGCTTTGTCGTATTTTTTTCAGTCTTAAATGTTGTCACAATATAGAGAATTGAGCTAGCTTAACGTTGGTGTTGAACTCATGTCATTTTGAGCTCTAAATCAAAAGGTGAACACGATTTAGTGCGGACATGTAGAGTTTATCCGCCGGTTAAAATGATCATTCTAAATTGATCATTGGTGCTCCTTAAGTATCGGCTTAGAAATGAAACATAATGCATTGCATCACTCAATTTGGGATACATTGGATTACTTGGGGACTTTGTGGTAGATCTTTCAATCTCAAATGTTGTCACAATATAAAAATTTGAGCTAGATTAACGTGGGCATTGGATTCGTATCATTTTGAACTCTAAAACCAAATTTTTGGCCGATTTAGTGCAGACATGTTAAGTTGATCAACCAGTTAAAATGATCATTCTAAAATGATCTTTGGTGCTTTTTGAGTAAAGGCTTATAAATGAAGCATAGTGCATGGCATCACGCAGTTTGAGATACATTGGATTACTTGGACGGTTTGTCGTATCTATTTTGGACTGAAAATTTGTAACAATATTCACAAGTGGAACTAGCTTAACGTGGGCGTATGATTTCTGTCATTTTTAACTCTAAATCATAAGTTATGGACGATTTGGTATTGAAAATTTGGTAAGCCTAACAGTATAGAAAACTTTGTAAAAGTATTGAAAATTGTGTTATTTTGAACTCTAAATCAGAAGTTACAGACGATTTAGTGTGGGCATTTCAAGTTGATTGGCCAGTTAAAATGATCATTCTAAAGTGATCATTCGTGGTCCTTGAGTAAAGGGTTATAAATGGAGCATAACGCATGGCATCACACAGTTTGGGATACATTGGAGTACTTGGAGGCTTTGTCGTAGCTCTTCCAGTCTCATATGTTGTCAAAATATTGAAAATTGAGCTAGAATAATGTGGGTTTTGGATTCATGTCATATAGAAAATTGAACTAGCTTAGCGTGGGCGGTTGATTCGTGTCATTCTGACCTCTTAACCAAAAGTTACGGACGATTTAGTGCGCACGTGTCAAGTTGATCCGCCAGTTAAAATGATCATTCTAAACTGATCATTGGTACTTCTTTAGTAAAGGCTTATAAATGAAGCATAACCCATGGCATCACACAGTGTGGGATAGATTGGATTACTTGGATGCTTTATCGTAGGTATTTCGGAATTAAACTTTGTAACAATATCAAAAAAATTGGGCTAGCTTAACGTGGACATTGAATTTGTGTCATTTTTAACTCTAAATCAAAAGTTACGGAAGATTTAGTGTGGGCGTGTCAAGTTGATCGGCTAGTTGAAATGATCATTTTAAACTGATCATTGGTGCTTCTTGAGTAAAGGTTTATAATGAAGTATAATGCATGACATCATGTTGTTTGGGATACATTGGATTACTTGGAAGTTTTGTGGTAGCTCTTTCAGTGTCAAATGTAGTGACAATATAGAAAATTGAGCTAGCTTAGCGTGGGCAGTTGATTCTTGTCATTCTGAATTGCAAATCAAAAGTTACGGACGATTTAGTGCGGACATGTCAAGTTGATCCACCTATTAAAAGGATCGTTCTAAAGTGATCATTGGTGCTTCTTGAGCAAAGGCTTATAAATGAAGCATAATGCTTGGCATCATGCAGTTTGGGATATATTGGTTTAGTTGGACTAGCTAAACGTGGGCGTTGGTCTCATGTCAGTTTGAACTATAAATCAAAACCTACGGACTATTTAGTGTGGACATGTCAAATCAATTGACGAGTTAAAATGATCATTCTAAATTGATCATTGGAGTTTCTTAAGTAAAGGCATCATGTAGTTCAGGATATATTAGATTACTTGGACGCTTTTGTGTTGCTCTTTTAGTCTCAAATGCTATCAAAATAATGTGAAATTGAGCTAGCTTAACGTGGGTGTCGGACTCATGTAATTTTGAGCTCTAAATCAAAAGTTAATACGATTTAGTCAGGACATGTCAAGTTTATCATCTAGTTAAAATGATAACTCTAAACTTACCATTGGTGCTCCTTGATTTAAGGTTTATAAATGAAGCATAATGCATGGCATCACACAGTTTGGGATACATTTGATTACTTGGAGGCTTTGTCATATCTCTTTTAGTCTTAAATCATGTCACAATATAAAAATGGAGCTAGCTTAAAGTTGGCATTGCATTCATGTCATGTTGAACTCTAAATCAAAATTTAAGGTTGATTTAGTGCAGAGATGATAAGTTCACCGGCTAGTTAAAATGATCATTTTTAACTGATTATTGGTCCTTCTTGAGTAAAGGCTTATAAATAAAGCATAATGCATGACATCACGGAGTTTGGGATATCTCGGATTACTTGGATGCTTTGTCGTAGCTATTTTAGACTTAAATTTAGTAACTATATTGAAAATTAGGATAGCTTAACATGGGTGTTGCATTTGTGTCATTTTGAACTCAAAATCAGAACTTACGGAAGATTTAGTGTCGACATGTCAAGTTGATCGGCCAGTTAAAAATGATCATTCTAAAGTGATCATTGCTGCCCTTTGAGTAAAGGCTTATAAATGAAGCATAATGCATGGCATCATGCAGTTTGGTATACATTGGATTACTTGGAGGCTTTGTTGTAGCTCTTCTAGTCTCAAATGTTGTTAGAACATATAAAATTGAGCTAGCTTAGTGTGGGCGTTGGATTTGTGTCATTTTGAGCTATGAATGAAAAGTTAAGGAAGCTTTAGAGTGACATGTAAAGTTAATCCGCTGTTAAAATGATCATTCTAAACTGATCATTGGTGCTTCTTGAGTAAAGGCTTATAAATGAACCATAATGCATGGCATCATGCAATTTGGGATAGATTGGTTTAGTTGGACGCTTTATCGTAGGTATTTCGGACTTAGATTTTGTCACAATATCGAAAATTGGGCTAGCTTAACGTGGGCATTGGACTCATGTCATTTTAAACGCTATATCAAAACTTTAGGATGATTTAGTGCGGACTTGTCAAATTGATCGGCCAGTTAAAATGATCATTCTAAACTGATCAATGGTGATTCTTGAGTAAAGGCTTATAAATGAAGCATAATGCATGACATAACGCAGTTTGGGATATCTTAGATTACTTGTATGCTTTGTCGTAGCTATTTCGGACTTAAATTTAGTCACTATATTGAAAATTAGGATAACTTAACATGGGTGTTGGATTTGTGTTATTTTGAACTCAAAATCAGAACTTACGGAAGATTTAAGTGTGGACATGTCAAGTTGATCGGCTAGTTAAAATGATCATTCTCAACTGATCATTGGTGCTTTTTGAGTTAATGCTTATAAATGAAGCATAATGCATGGCATCATGCAGTTTGGGATACATTGGATTACTTGGAGGCTTTGTTGTAGCTCTTTTTGATCTCAAATGTTGTCAGAACATATAAAATTGAGCTAGCTTAGCGTGGGCGGTTGATTCATATCATTCTGAACTATAAATCAAAAGTTACAGATGATTTAGTGAGGACTTGTCTTGTCATCCGCCAGTTAAAATGATCATTCAAAACTAATCATTGCTGCTTCTTAAGTAAAGGCTTATAAATAAAACCTAATGCATGGCATCACACAGTTTGGGCTTGTTTGGACTATTTGGACGCTTTGTCATAGGTATTTCAAACTTAAACTTTGTCACAATATCGAATATTGGGCTAGCTTAACGTGGGAGTTGGATTTGTGTCATTTGGAGCTCTGAATGAAAAGTTAAGGACGATTTAGAGCGGACATGTAAAGTTGAACCGCTAGTTAAAATGATCATTCTAAACTGATCATTGGTGCTTCTTGAGTAAAGGCTTAAAAATGAAGCATAATGCATGACATCAGACAATTTGGGATAGATTGGATTACTTGGACGCTTTGTCGTAGGTATTTCATACTTCAATTTGGTCCCAATATCCAAAAAATTTTTAGCTTAACGTGGGCGTTGGATTTGTGTCATTTTGAACTCTAAATCAAAAGTTACTGACGATTTAGTGTGGATTTGTCAAATTGATCGGCCACTTAAATGATCATTCTATACAGATCCTTGGTGCTCCTGTAGTAAGGACTTATAAATCAAACATAATGAATAGTATCACGCTGTTCGGGATACATTTGATTACTTGGAGGCTTTGTTGTATCTCTTTTAATCTCAAATGTTGTTAGAGCATATAAAATTGAGCTAGCTTAGCGTAGGCGGTTGATTCGTATCATTCTGAACTCTAAATCAAAAGTTACAGATGATTTAGTGCAGACATGTCTTGTCATCCACCAGTTAAAATGATCATTCTAAACTAATCATTGTTGCTTCTTAAGTAAAGGCTTATAAATGAAACATAATGCAAGACATCACGCAGTTTAGGCTTGTTTGGACTATTTGGACGCTTTGTGATAGGCATTTCGAACTTAAACTTTGTCACAATATCGAATATTAGGCTAGCTTAACGTGGGAGTTGGATTTGTGTCATTTTGAGCAATGAATGAAAATTAAGGACGATTTGGAGCGGACATGTAAAGTTGATCCGCTAGTTAAAATGATCATTCTACAGTGATCAATGGTTTTCTTGAGTAAAGGCTTATAAATGAAGCATAATGCATGGCATCAGGCAATTGGAGATAGATTGGATTACTTGAACGCTTTATCGTAGGTATTTCGGAAAATTTTTTTGTCACAATATTAAAAATTGGGCTAGCTTAACGTGGGCGTTGGAATTGTGTCATTTTGAACTCTAAATCAAAAGTTACTGACGATTTAGTGTGGATATGTCAAGTTGATCGGCCACTTAAATGATCATTCTATACTGATCATCGGTGCTCCTTGTGTAAAGGCTTATAAATGAAGCATAATGAATGGTATCACGCTGTTTGGGATACATTGGATTACTTGGAGGCTTTGTCGTACCTCTTTCGGTCACAAATGTTGCCACAATATAGAAAATTGAGCTAGCTTAACGTGGGTGTTAGACTCATGTCATTTTGAGCTCCAAATCAAAAGTTGAAGACGATTTGGTGGGGACATGTCAAGTTGATCTGCCGGTTAAAATGATATTCAAAACTGATCATTGGTGCTCCTTGAGTATCGGCTTATAAATGCAACATAATGAATTGCATCACACAATTTTGTATACATTGGATTACCTGGAGGCTTTGTTGTAGTCTTTCAATCTCAAATGTTTTCACAATATAAAAAATTTTGAGCTAGCTTAACGTTGGCACTGGATTGCTGTCATTTTGAACTCTAAAACAAAATTTACGGAGGATTTTAGTGTACAAATTTAAAGTTGATCGGCCAGTTAAAATGATCGTTCTAAACTGATCTTTGGTGTTTCTTGCGTAAAGGCTTATAAATGAAGCATAGTGCATGGCATCACGCAGTTTGAGATACATTGGATTACTTGGACGGTTTGTCGTATCTATTTCGGACAGAATATTTTTACCAGTTTTGAAAATTGGGCTAGCTTAACGTGGGCGTTAGATTTCTATCATTTTGAACTCTAAATAAGAAGTTACGGACAATTTAGTATCGAGAATTGGGCTAGCTTAACAGTATTGAAAATTTTGTAACAGTATTGAAAGTTGTGTCATTTTGAACTAAAAATCAGAAGTTACGGACGATTAAGTGTGGACATGTCAAGTTGATCGGCCAGATAAAATGATAATTTTAAACTGATCATTGGTGCTCCTTGCGTAAAGGCTTATAAATGGAGCATAATGCATGGCATCATGCAGTTCGGGATGCATTGGATTACTTGGAGGCTTTTTCATAACTCATTCAGTCTGAAATGTTGTCACAATATAGAAAATTGAGCTACCTTAGCATGGGCGGTTGATTCGGGTTATTCTGAACTCTTAATTAAACGTTACAGACGAATTAGTGCGCACATGTCAAGTTGATCCGCTAGTTAAAATGATCATTCTAAACTCATCATTGGTACTTCTTGAGTAAAGGCTTATAAATAAAACATAATGCATGGCATCACACAATTTGGGATATATTGGATTACTTGGACACTTTATCATAGGTATTTCGGACTTAAATTTTATCATAATATCAAAAATTGGGCTAGCTTAACGTGGGCGTTGGATTTTTGTCATTTTGAACTCTAAATCAAAAGTTACGGACGATTAAGTGTGCAAATGTCAAGTTGATCGACCAGATAAAATGATTTCGGCCAGATAAAATGATCATTTTAAACTGATCATTGGTGCTCCTTGCGTAAAGGCTTATAAATGGAGCATAGTGCATGGCATCACGCAGTTTGGGATATATTGGATTACTTGGAGGCTTTATCGTAGCTCTTTCAGTCTCAAATGTTGTCACAATATAGAAAATTTAGCTAGATTAGATTGGGCGGTGGATTGGGGTCATTCTGAACTCTAAATCAAATGTTACGGACGATTTATTGCGCACATGTCAAGTTGATCCGCCAGTTAGAATGATCATTCTAAACTGATCATTGGTACTTCTTGAGCAAAAGCTTATAAATGAAGCATAATGCTTAGCATATGGCAGTCTAGGTTAGATTGGATTAGTTGGATGCTTTGTCCTAGGTATTTCGGACTTGAATTTTGTCACAATATCGAATATTGGGCTAGCTTAACATGGGTGTTGGATTTGTGTCATTTTGAACTCTGAATTAAAAGTTAAGTACGATTTAGTACGGATATGTCAAGTTGATCCGCTAGTTAAAATGATCATTCTAAACTTATCATTGGTGCTTCTTGAGTAAAGGCTTATAAATGAACTATAGTGCATGGCATCAGGCAATTTGGGATACATTGGATTACTTGGAGGCTTTGTCGTAGCTCTTTCAATCTCAAATGTTGTCACAATATAAAAATTTGTGCTAGCTTAGCATGGGCATTGATTGGTGTCATTTAAAACTCTAGAACAAAATTTACGGATGATTTAGTGCAGAAATGTTAAGTTGATCGACCATTTAAAATGATCATTGTAAACTGATTTTTGGTGCTTCTTGAGTAAAGGCTAATAAATGAAGTATAGTGCGTGGCATCACACAGTTTGAGATAAATTGGATTACTTGGACAGTTTGTCGTATCAATTTCGGACTGAAATTTTGTAACAGTGTTGAAAATTGGGCAAGCTTAACGTGGGTGTTGGATTTTTGTCATTTTGAACTCTAAATAAGAAGTTACAGACGATTTAGTATTGAAAATTGGGATAGCTTAACAGTATTGAAAATTTTGTAACAGTATTGAAAGTTGTGTTATTTTGAACTGTAAATCTGAAGTTACCGAGGATTTGGTGTGCACATGTCAAGTTGATCGGCCAGATAAAATGATCAATATAAACTGATCATTGGTGCTCCTTGAGTAAAGGCTTATAAATGGGGCATAATGCATGGCATCACGCAGTTTGGGATACATTGGATTACTTGGAGGCTTTGTCGTAGCTCTTTTAGTCTCAAATGTTGTAACGATATAGAAAATTAAGCTAGCTTAGCGTGGGCGGTTGATTCGTGTCATTATGAACTCTTAATCAAAAGTTACGGACGATTTAGTGGACACATGTCAAGTTGATCCGCCAGTTAAAATGATCATTCTAAACTGATCATTGGTACTTCTTGAGTAAAGGCTTATAAAGGAATCATAATGCATGGCATCACACAATTTGGGATATATTGTATTACTTGGACGCTTTATCGTAGGAATTTCAGACTTAAATTTTGTCACAATATCGAAATTTGGGTACCTTAATGTGGGCGTTGGATTTTTGTCATTTTGAACTCTAAATCAAAAGTTATGGATGATTTAGTGTGGACATGTCAAGCTGATTGGCCAGTTAAAATGATCATTTTAAACGGATCATTGGTGCTCATTGAGTAAAGGCTTATAAATGAAACATAATGCATGGTATCACGCTGTTTGGGATACATTGGACTATTTAGAGGTTTTTTTGTAGCTCTTTGAGTCTCAAATGTTGTGATAATAGAGAAAATTGAGCTAGCTTAACGCCCGGGTACCTTAACGTGGGTGTGGGATTTTTGTCATTTTGAACTCTAAATCAAAAGTTATGGACGATTTAGTGTGGATGTGTCAAGCTGATCGGCCAGTTAAAATGATCATTTTAAACGGATCATTGGTGCTCATTGAGTAAAGGCTTATAAATGAAACATAATGCATGGAATCACGCTGTTTGGGATACATTGGATTATTTAGAGGTTTTGTTGTAGCTCTTTCAGTGTCAAATGTTGTGATAATAGAGAAAATTAAGCTAGCTTAGCGTGGGCGGTTGATTCCTGTCATTCAGAACTCTAAATCAAAAGTTACGCACGATTTAGTGCGGTCATGTCAAGTTGATCTGCCAGTAAAGATGATCATTCTAAACTAATCATTGGTGCTTCTTGAGCAAAGATTTATAAATGAAGCATAATGCTTGGAATCAGGCAGTTTGGGATAGATTGGATTAGTTCGACAATTGGTCGTAGGTATTTCGGACTTAAATTTTGTCACAATATCGAAAATTGGGCTAGCTTAACGTGGGCGTTGGACTCATGTCATTTTGAAATCTATATCAAAAGTTAGGGACGATTTAGTGTGGACTTGTCAAATTGATCGTCCAGTTAAAATGATCATTCTAAACTGATCATTGGTTCTTCTTAAATAAAGGCTTATAAATGAAGCATAATGCATGACATCAGCCTGTTCGGGATAGATTGGATTACTTGGATGCTTTTTCATACATCTTTCAATCTCAAATGCTGTCACAATATGGAAAATTGAGCTAGCTTAACGTAGGTGTTGGACTCATGTCATTTTCACCTATAAATCAAACGCTAAAGGCGATTTAGTGCGTACATGTCAAATTGATCAGCTAGTTAAAATGATCATTCTAAACTGATCATTGGTGCTGACTGAGTATCAGCTTATAAATGAAACATAAGGCATTGCACAATGCAATTTGGGATACATTGGATTACTTGGAGGCTTTGTCGTAGCTCTTTCAATCTCAAATGTTGTCACAATATAAATTTTTTAGCTACCTTAACGTGGGCATTGGATTCGTGTCATTTTGAACTCTAAAACAAAATTTACGGAAGATTTAGTACGGGCATATTAAGTTGATCGGCCAGTAAAAATGATCATTCTAAAATGATCTTTGGTGCTTCTTGAGTAAAGGCTTATAAATGAAATATATTGCATGGCATCACGCAGTTTGAGATACATTGGATTACTTGGACATTTTGTCGTATCTATTTCGGACAAAAAGTTTGTAACAGTATTGAAAATTGCGCTAGATTAGCGTGGGCGTTGGAAGTATTGAAATTTTGAACTCTAAATCAGAAGTTACGGAGGATTTAGTGTGGACATGTCAAGTTGATCGGCTAGTAAAATGATCATTCTAAACTAATCATTGGTGCTCCTTGAGTAAAGGCTTATAAATGGAGCATAATGTATGTCATCACGCAGTTTGGGATACATTGGATTAATTGGAGGCTTTGTTGTAGCTCTTTCAGTCTTAAATGTTGTCGCAATATAGAAAATTGAGCTAGATTAGAATGGGCGGTTGATTCGGGTCATTCTGAACTCTTAATCAAAAGTTACGGACGATTTAGTGCGCAAATGTCAAGTTGATCCGCCAGATAAAATGATCATTCTAAACTGATCATTGGTGTTTCTTCAGCCAAGGCTTATAAATGAATTATAATGCTTAGCATCATGCAGTTCGGGATAGATTGGATTAGTTGGATGCTTTGTCGTAGCTATTTTGGAGTTAAATTTTGTCACAATATCGAATATTGAGCTGGCTTAACGTGGGTGTTGGATTTGTGTCATTTTGAAATCTGAATGAAAAGCTAAGTACGATTTAGTACGGTTATATCAAGTTGATCCACTAGTTAAAATCATCATTCTAAACTGATCATTGGTGCTTCTTGAGTAAAGGCTTATAAAGGAAGCATAATGCATGGCCTCGGGCAATTTGGGATACATTGGATTACTTGGAGGCTTTGTCGTAGCTATTTCGGACAGAAAGTTTGTAACAGTATTGAAAATTGGGCTAGAGTAGCGTGGGCGTTGGAAGTATTGAAATTTTGAACTCTAAATCAGAAGTTACGGAGGATTTAGTGTGGACATGTCAAGTTGATCAGCTAGTAAAATGATCATTCTAAACTGATCATTAGTGCTCCTTGAGTAAAGGTTTATAAATGGAGCATAATGTATGTCATCACGCAGTTTGGGATACATTGGATTAATTGGAGGCTTCGTTGTAGCTCTTTCAGTCTTAGATGTTGTCACAATATAGAAAATTGAGCTAGCTTAGCATGGGCGGTTGATTCGGGTCATTTGGAACTCTTAATCAAAAGTTACTGACGATTTAGTGCGCACATGTCAAGTTGATCCGCCAGCTAAAATTATCATTCTAAACTGATCATTGGTGCTTCTTGAGCAAAGGCATATAAATGAAGCATAATGCTTAGCATCAGGCAGCTCGGGATAGATTGGATTAGTTGGATGCTTTGTCGTAGGTATTTCATACTTAAATTTTGTCACAATATCGAATATTGGGCTGGCTTAACTTGGGTGTTGGATTTGTGTCATTTTGAAATTTGAATGAAAAGCTAAGTACGATTTAGTATGGTTATGTTAAGTTGATCCGCTAGTTAAAATGATCATTTTAAACTGATCATTGGTGCTTCTTGAGTAAAGGCTTATAAATGAAGCATAATGCATGGCATCAGGCAATTTGGGATACATTGGATTACTTAGAGGCTTTGTCATAGCTCTTTCAATCTCAAATGTTGTCACAATATAAAGATTTGATCTAGCTTAACATGGGCATTGGATTCGTGTCATTTTGAACTCTAAAACAAAATTTACGGACGATTTAGTGCGGACTTGTTAAGTTTATCGGCCATTTAAAATGATCATTGTAAACTGATCGTTGGTGCTTCTTGAGTAAAGGCTTATAAATCAAGCATAGTGCATGGCATCACACAGTTTGAGATACATTGGATTACTTAGACGGTTTGTCGTATCTATTTTGGACTGAAATTTGGTAACAGTATTGAAAATTGGGCAAGCTTAACGTGGGCATTGGATTTTTGTCATTTTGAACTCTAAATCATAAGTTACAAACGATTTAGTATTGAAAATTGGGCTAGCTTAATAATATTGAAAATTTTGTAACAGTATTTAAAGTTGATCAGTATTTAAATTTTGTAACAGTGTAAATCAGAAGTTACCAACGAATTAGTGTGCACATGTCAAGTTGATCGGCCGGATAAAATGATCATTCTAAACTGATCATTGGTGCTCCTTGAGTAAATGCTTATAAATAGAGCATAATGCATGGCATCACGTAGTTTGAGATACATTGGATTACTTGGAGGCCATGTCGTAGCTCTTTCAGTCTCAAAAGTTGTAACAATATAGAAAAATAAGCAAGCTTAGCGTGGGCGGTTGATTCGTGTCATTCTGAATTGTTAATCAAAAGTTACGGACGATTTAGTGCGCATATGTGAAGTTGATCCGCCAGTTAAAATGATCATTCTAAACTGATCATTGGTACTTCTTGAGTAAAGGATTGTAAATGAAGCATAATGAATGGCATCACGCAGTTTGGGATATATTGGATTACTTGGACGCTTTATCGTAAGAATTTCAAACTTAAATTTTGTCACAATATCGAAAATTGGGCTACCTTAACGTGGACATTGGATTTTTGTCATTTTGAACTCTAAATCAAAAGTTCTGAAGGATTTAGTGTGGACGTGTCAAGTTGATCGGCAAGTTAAAATGATCATTTTAAACAGATCATTGGTGTTCATTGAGTAAAGGCTTATAAATGAAACATAATGCATGGCATCACGCTGGTTGGGATACATTGGATTACTTAGAGGTTTTGGTGTAGCTCTTTCAGTCTCAAATGTTGTGGCAATAGAGAAAATTGAGCTAGCTTAGCGTGGGCGGTTGATTCCTATCATTCAGAACTCTAAATCAAAAGTTACAGGCGATGTAGTGCGGTCATGTCAAGTTGATCTGCCAGTAAAAATGATCATTCTAAACTAATCAATGATGCTTCTTGAGCAAAGGCTTATAAATGAAGCATAATGCTTGGCATCAGGCAGTTCGGGATAGATTGGATTAGTTCGACGATTGGTCGCTGGTATTTTGGTCTTGAAATTTTGAACTCTAAATCAGAAGTTACAGACGATTTACTGTGGAAATATCAAGTTGATCAGCTAGTAAAATGATGATTCTAAACTGATCATTGGTGCTCCTTGAGTAAAGGCTTATAAATGGAGCATAATGTATGTCATCACGCAGTTTGGGATACATTGGATTAGGTGGAGGCTTTGTCTTACCTCTTTCAGTCTCAAATGATGTCACAATATAGAAAATTGAGCTAGCTCAACATGGGCGGTTGATTCGTATCATTTTGAACTCTAAATCAAAAGTTAGGGACGATTTAGTGCGGACATGTCAAATTGATCCGCCTGTTAAAATGATCATTCTAAACTGATCATTGGTGCTTCTTGAGCAAAGGCTTATAAACAAAGCATAATGATAGGCATCAGGCAGTTCGTGATAGATTGGATTAGTTGGACGCTTTATCGTAGGTATTTTGGACTTAAATTTTGTCACAATATCAAAAATTGGGCTAGCTTAACGTGGGTGTTGGAATCATGTCATTTTGAACTCTATATCAAAAGTTACAGACGATTTAGTGCAGACTTTCCAAATTGATGGGCCAGTTAAAATGATCATTCTAAACTGATCATTGGTGTTTCTTGAGTAAAGGCTTAAAAATGAAGCATAACGCATGACATCAGCCTGTTCGGGATAGATTGGATTAGTTGGACGCTTTTTCGTAGATCTTTCAATCTCAAATGTTGTCACAAAATGGAAAATTGAGCTAGCTTAACGTAGGTGTTGGACTCATGTCATTTTGAGCTCTAAATCAAATGTTAAAGACGATTTAGTGCGGACATGTCAAATTGATCATCTAGTTAAAATGATCATTCTAAACTGATCATTGGTGCTCCTTGAGTATCGGCTTATAAATGAAGCATAATGCATTGCACCACACAATTTGGGATACATTGGATTACTTGGAGGCTTTGTCGTAGCTCTTTCAATCTCAAATGTTGTCATAATACAAAAAGTTTACCTAGCTTAACGTGTGCATTGGATTCGTGTCATTTTGAGCTTTAAAACAAAATTTACGGACGATTTAGTACCAACATGTTAAGTTTATCGGCCAGTTAAAATGATCATTCTAAACTGATCTTTGGTGCTTCTTGAGAATAGGCTTATTAATAGAGCATAATGCATGCATGTCATCACGTGGTTTGGGATACATTGGATTACTTGGAGGCTTTGTCGTAGCTCTTTCAGTCTCAAATGCTGTCCCAATATAGCAAATTGAGCTAGCTTACCATGGGCGGTTGATTCGTGTCATTTTGAACTTTGAATCAAAAGTTACGGATGATTTAGTGCGGACATGTCAAGTTGATCCGCCAGTTAAAATGATCATTCTAAACTGATCATTGGTGCTTCTTGAGTAAAGGCTTATTAATGAAACATAATGCCTGGCATCAGGTTTTTTGGGATAGATTGGATTAGTTAGACTCTTTGCCATAGGTATTTCAAACTTAAATTTTTGTCACAATATCAAAAATTGGGCTAGTTTAACGTGGGCGTTGGATTTGTGTAATTTTGAACTCTAAATCAAAAGTTACGGACGATTTAGTTTGGACATTTCAAGCTGATGGGCTAGTTAAATTGATCATTCTAAACTAGTCATTGGTGTTCCTTGAGTAAAGGCTTGTAAATGAAGCATAATGCATCACATCACAGTGTTCAGGATACATTGTATTACTTGGAGGCTTTGTCATAGTTCTTTTAGTTTCAAATGTTGTCACAATATGGAAAATGGAGCTAGATTAACGTGGGCATTACATTCGTGTCAATTTGAATTCTAAAACAAAATTTACGGACAATTTAGTGCAGAAATGTTAAGTTGATCGTCCATTTAAAATGATCGTTGTAAACTGATCTTTGGTGCTTCTTGAGTAAAGGCTTATAAATCAAGCATAGTGCATGGCATCACACAGTGTGAGATACATTGGATTACTTGGACGGTTTTTCGTATCTATTTTGGACTGAAATTTTGTAACAGTATTGAAAATTGGGCAAGCTTAACGTGGGCATTGGATTTTTGTCATTTTGAACTCTAAATCATAAGTTACGAACGATTTAGTATTGAAAATTGGGCTAGCTTAACAATATTGAAATTTTTGTAACAGTATTTAAAGTTGTGTTATTTTGATCTGTAAATCAGAAGTTACCGACGAATTAGTGTGCACATGTCAAGTTGATCGGCCTGATAAAATGATCATTCTAAACAAATCATTGGTGCTTTTTGAGTAAAGGCTTATAAATAGAGCATAATGCATGGCATCACGCAGTTTGGGATACATTGGATTACTTGGAAGCTTTGTCGTAGCTCTTTTAGTCTCAAATGTTGTAACAATATAGAAATTAAGCTAGGTTAGCGTGGGCGGTTGATTCTTGTCATTTAGAAATCTAAATCAAAAGTTACGGGCGATTTAGTGCGGTCATGTCAATTTGATCCGTCAGTAAAAATGATAATTCTAAACTAATCATTGGTGCTTCTTGAGCAAAGGCTTATAAATGAAGCATAATGCTTGGCATCAGGCAGTTCGGGATAGATTGGATTAGTTCGACGATTGGTCGTTGGTATTTTGGCCTTAAATTTTGTCACAATATTGAAAATTGGGCTAGCTTAACGTGGCCGTTGTACTCATGTCATTTTGAACTCTATATCAAAACTTACGGACGATTTAATGCAGATTTTCAAATTTATCGGCCTGTTAAAATCATCATTCTAAACTGATCATTGGTGTTTCTTAAGTAAAGGCTTATAAATGAAGCATAATGCATGACATCAGCCTGTTCGGGATAGATTGGATTACTTGGATGCTTTTTCATAAATCTTTCAATCTCAAATGCTGTCACAATATGGAAAACTGAGCTAGCTTAACGTAGGTGTTGGACTCATGTCATTTTGAGCTCTAAAAGAAAAGTTAAAGACGATTTAGTGCGGACATGTCAAATTAATCAGCTAGTTAAAATGATCATTCTAAACTGATCATTGGAGCTCACTGAGTATCAGCTTATAAATGAAGCATAATGCATTGCACCACGCAATTTGGGATACATTGTATTACTTGGAGGCTTTGTCGTAGCTCTTTCAATCTCAAGTGTTGTCACAATATAAAAATATTTTAGCTACCTTAACGTTGGCATTGGATTCGTGTCATTTTGAACTCCAAAACAAAATTTACGGAAGATTTAGTACGGACATGTTAAGTTGATCGGCCAGTTAAAATGATCATTCTATATTGATCTTTGGTGCTTTTTAAGTAAAGGCTTATAAATGAAATATAGTGCATGGCATCATGCAGTTTGAGATACATTAGATTACTTCGACGCTTTGTCGTAGTTATTTCGGACTGAAAGTTTGTAACATTATTGAAAATTGGGCTAGAATAGCTTGGGCGTTGGAAGTATTAAAATTTTGAACTCTAAATCAGATGTTACAGACGATTTAGTGTGGACATGTCAAGTTGATCGGCTAGTAAAATGATTATTCAAAACTGATCATTTGTGCTCCTTGAGTAAATGCTTATAAATGGAGCATAATGTATGGCATCACGTAGTTCGGGATACATTGGATTAATTGGAGGCTTTGTCTTACCTCTTTCAGTCTCAAATGTTGTCACAATATAGTCTCAAATGTTGTCACAATTAATTGAAGCATAATGCTTGGCATCAGGCAGTTCGTGATAGATTGGATTAGTTGGACGCTTTATCGTAGGTATTTTGGACTTATATTTTGTCACAATATCAAAAATTGGGCTAGCTTAACGTGGGTGTTGGACTCATGTCATTTTGAACTCTATAACAAAAGTTACGGACGATTTAGTGCGGACATGTCAAATTGATCGGGCAGTTAAAATGATCATTCTAAATTGATCATTGGTGCTTTTGAGTAAAGCCTTATAAATGAAGCATAACGCATGACATCAGCCTATTTGGGATAGATTGGATTACTTGGATGTTTATCATAGATCTTTCAATCTCAAATGCTGTCACAAAATGGAAAATTGAACTATCTTAACGTAGGTGTTGGACTCATGTCATTTTGAGCTCTAAATCAAAAGTTAAAGACGATTTAGTGCGGACATGTCAAATAGATCATCTAGTTAAAATGATCATTTTAAACTGATCATTGGTGCTCCTTGAGTATTGGCTTATAAATGAAACATAATACATTGCACCACACAATTTGGGATACATTGGATTACCTGGAAGCTTTGTCGTAGCTCTTTTATTCTCAAATGTTGTCACAATACAAAAATTTTACCTAGCTTAATGTGTGCACTGGATTCGTGTCATTTTGAGCTTTAAAACAAAATTTACGGATGATTTAGTATAGACATGTTAAGTTTATCAGCCAGTTAATTCTAAACTGATCTTTGGTGCTTCTTGAGTAAAGGCCTTGGAGGCTTGTCGTAGCTCTTTCAGTCTCAAATGCTGTTACAATATAGAAAATTGAGCTAGCTTACCATGGGCGGTTGATTCGTGTCATTTTGAACTCTGAATCAAAAGTTACAGACGATTTTGTGCGGACATGTCAAGTTGATCCGCCAGTTAAAATGATCATTCTAAACTGATCATTGATGCTTCTTGAGTAAAGTCTTATTAATGAAACATAATGCCTGGCATCAGGTTTTTTGGGATAGATTGGATTAGTTAGACTCTTTGCCATAGGTATTTCAGACTTAAATTTTTTGTCACAATATCAAAAATTGGGCTAGTTTAATGTGGGCGTTGGATTTGTGTAATTTTGAACTCTAAATCAAAAGCTACGGACGATTTAGTGTGGATGTTTCAAGCTGATGGGGCAGTTAAAATGATCATTCTAAACTGATCATTGGTGTTCCTTGAGTAAAGGCTTGTAAATGATGCATAATGCATCATTACAATGTTCGGGATACATTGTATTACTTGGAGGCTTTGTCATAGTTCTTTTAGTCTCAAATGTTGTCACAATATGGAAAATGGAGCTAGCTTAACGTGGGCATTACATTCGTGTCATGTTGAACTCTAAATCAAAAAGTTAATGACGACTTAGTGCGGACATGTCAAGCTTATCAGCTAGTTAAAATTATCATTTTAAACTTATCATTGGTGCTCCCTTATGTAAGGCTTATGAAGCATAATGCATGACATCACGCCATTTGGGATACATTTTACTTCGAGGCTTTGTCATATCTCTTTTAGTCTCAAATCTTGTCAAAATATGAAAAATGGAGCTAGCTTAACGTGAGCATGGCGTTCGTGTCATGTTGAACTCTAAATCAAAATTTAAGGTCGATTTAGTGCAAATATGTTATGTTAATTAGCTAGTTAAAATAATCATTCTAAACTGATTATTGGTGCTTCTTGAGTAAAGGCTTATAAATGAAGCATAATGCATGACATCACACAGTTTGGGATATATTCGATTACTTGGATGGTTTGTCGTAGCTATTTCGGATTTAAATTTAGTAAATGTATTGAAAATTAGGCTAGCTTAACATGGGCGTTGGATTTGTGTCATTTTGAACTCTAAATCAGAATTTACGGAAGATTTAGTGTGGACATGTCAAGTTGATCGGCCACTTAAAATGATCATTCTAAACTGATCATTGGTGCTCTTTGATTAAAGACTTATAAATGTAGCATAATACATGGCATCACGCAATTTGGATACATTGGTTTACTTGGTGGTTTGTTGTAGCTCTTTCAATCTCAAATGTTGTCACAATATAGAAAATTTAGCTAGCTTAGCATGGGTGGTTGATTCGTGTCATTCTAAACTCTAAATAAAAAAAGTTACAGACAATTTAGTGCATACATATCTTCTTATCGCCAGTTTAAATGATCATTCTAAACTGATCATTGCTGCTTCTTAAGTAAAGGCTTATAAATGAAACCTAATGCATGGCATCACGTAGTTTGGGCTTGTTTGGATTATTTGAACGCTTTGTCGTAGGTATTTCGAATTTAAATTTTGTCATGGCTAGCTTAACGTTGTCGTTGGATTTGTGTAGATTTCTAACTCGGAATCAAAAGTTACGGACGATTTAGTGTGGATGTGTCAAGTTGATCGGCCAGTTAAAATGATCATTCTGAACTGATCATTGGTGCTCCTTGAATAAAGCCTTATAAATGAAGCACAATGCATGGCATCATGCAGTTTGGGATACATTAGATTACTTGGAGGCTTTCTCGTAGCTCATTCAGACTCAAATGTTGTCACATATAGAAAATTGACCTAGCTTAATGTGAGCATTGGATTCGTTTCATTCGGGATCCTAGATCAAAAATTGTGGATGATTTAGTGGGGACATGTCAAGTTGAAAGGCCAGTTAAAATGATCATTCTAAAGTGATCATTGTTCTTCTTGAGTAAAGGCTTATAAATGAAGCAAAATGCATGTCATCACGCAGTTTGGGATACATTGGATTACTTCGACGCTTTTTCGTAGCTCTTTCAGTCTCAAATGTTGTCACAAAATGGAAAACGGAGCTAGCTTAACGTTGGCGTTGGACTCATGTCATTTTGAACTCTAAATCAAAAGTCAAAGACGATTTAGTGCGAACATGTTGTCACACTCAAATGGAGGTTTACTTGGAGGTCACACTCAAATGGAGGTTTACTTGGAGGTTTACTTGGGATACATTGGATTACTTGGAGGTTTTTTCGTAGTTTTTTTAAACTCAAATGTTGTCACAATATGGAAAATTGAGGTAGCTTAACGTAGGCGTTGGATTCGTGTCATTCTGAACTGTAAATCAAAAGTTACGGATTGATGTGAGCATGGCCAGCAAAGAACCACAACCTAAGGAGCATCTTGAACCAGAGGAGGAAGAAGCCACTAAAAATGCTAAGGAGCAGGTAGAACCCGCAGATATTGGAGATGAAAGCCTACAAAGCTTCAATGGCCCCATTACTCAATCCAAGCAAGCCAAACTTAAGAAAACACTATAGCACCTTCTTAACACCATTCAGACCAGTTTAGTGTGTGGTAATCCAACTACATTGGTTTTGATTCAAGCCACCTAAACCTCACCAAGAGAGGTGCCTTTGATTGTACTGTTTTTCCCTACTCTTAGTTTTGTCCCAATGGGTTTTCTAAGATAGGTTTTTAATGAGGCAAGCCCAAGGTACTTTACCACAGCCTCTTGGTGAATCAATCCCATTATATCTCATCATCCACGAAATAAGAGAGGAAGAATCAAGTAAAAACATTATTTACTTCTTAGTCTTTGTCTTAGTTGGCTTTGTAATTCCCTAAGAATGTTTGGTAGAATTTTAGGAGTCATTTTTAATTTCCTAGACTACTATAAGTACTCTCTTGTATCCTTCTTTCTGAATCATTAAACATTTTAATAGCAAATCTCCTTCTTAAACTCGTTTGATCATGCTCTTAAATAAGGAATTTTAGAAAACTTTCTCATTCCTCTCAAGAGCCGAAAGTCTAAGGGATCTTCATCACCTTGGAAGTTTCAATTTGATTCACTCTTTTCCCAACGTGCCTGGCCTTTTTCATTCACACAGAGCAAGAAGATAGTCCAAAGAATTTCCACCGTCCTTGAGAAGTATCATTCATTTCCCCTTGTTCTCGGATCCATCCACTTAAGAGCTCAGACATCCGCAAGTTACACCATCGTTTCACCCATTCTGCAACTTCAATCCATTCATCCATTCTTCCACCACAATTTGGAGTTGATCAGGGGCTTGATACTCATCAGGATCACATCAACTGGTATCAGAGCCCACTCCAAACCAGGTTGTATCTATATAAACCCGTTTGCACCCTTTCGTATTCTTGCAAAAACGTTTTGTAACCTCCTGGCTTTTTTTGCGATTTGTTTGAAAATTTATCTGGGTTTGTTTCTTGTTTAAACTTGATGTTAGATCTTTTAAGAACCTGTAAATTAATTTGAAAATAGTTTAGAACCGATTTGTAAAGGACAAAACTTGTGAAACACCAAATCGTCACCATTGAGGTTCTAAGAAACTGTTATTGTTAATCCGAGTTTATCACCTTTTTTGAATATTTTAGAGATTAAAACCTGAATGAAACTTGTTCTTAAGACTTAATATAACCATGAATATCAATTAAAAACGTTTCAAAACGAATCTAAAGTTGTTAGACTCACCCATTTCAAAACCAGAGTTCAAAGGGTCTAGAACATGCTTTGCTAGGGTTTGTCTTTGTTCTTGTGTTTTTTTTTTCAGTGAATTGTTGTGTCAGTTTCTGATTTTTACTTTGAACCTTTTACTTTTTTAGTTGTCTGAATTTGTCAGGTACCTTGGTAGGAACCAGCAATAATGGAGAAGAATTCTCAAACTCAAACAAACAACTCCTTGATTCCTTTAAAGCCATGATGGATGAAAGTATGGCAACCATGAGAGCTGAAATAGAAAGATCCATCAATGACTGACTTAGGATAAACTAGCCACCTTCTGATACTGAGCAATACTACAGTCACTCATCTAGGTCACAACACCCTAGGATAAGGCGGCCAAGAGACGACCAATCGCATAGGAATAACCAACCCATTCTTCGCGACCCTTTGGCTGGCCTTAAAATCAAGATTCCCTCTTTCCATGGAACCAATGATCCTTGGGAGTATCTAGAGTGGGAAAGAAGATAGAAATAGTCTTTGAATTTAGGGAATACAGTCAGGATAGTAAGGTTAGAGTAGCACCAACCGCTTTTAAAGATCATGCCTTAAGTTGGTGATATCAATTAGTTACTTCTAGGAGAAGGGCTGGAGATTTGACTATAGATTCATGAAACCAGATGAAAGTAATCATGAGGAAAAGGTTTATACCTAGTGATACAAGCCTCGATTCAAAGCTTGGATGCGCGTGGGCTGTTTGTAGAAGATTAGGTGAGAAACTCAACCTTAGGCTTCTGGATGGGGGTTTTCTGGTTGGTAAAAGATGGAAGGGTGAAGTGAACCACACGAGGGGTGATGAACCTCGTGATAAATCACAAACTTAGAGCTAGGAGGGCTGGTCTCAACTAGGTTCTAAGCGCACAAGTCTCTTGAGAGAATAGCTCGTAGGGAAAAAGTTCTACTTTATTAATAATCAAAAAGGTTGTCGAACTACAATGCTGGAAGGAGCCTTATTAATATGCTCGACAGCTTGACCTTCTAGGGTCGACTCAAACAAAGAAAAGGAAAGTTTACAAAAGTGCACAAAAGGAAAAGATACAAAAGTGCATAACCGAAAAAGGACCTATTCCTAAAATGTTCTTGACTCAAAAATGTAAAGCATTCTAGATCCTACCCTGCAAAACAGAAAGAGGCATATATTCGAATGAAACTTACCTTAACTTACCTCACGGCCAAGAAATGGAAGGTGGCCGTCCTTGTGGCATGCACGCGCCTTGCTCCTAGTCTTCGACTTGGAGTAGGGTTAAGATATCTTTGGGCCCTGACCTCTCTTGCCACTAAAGCCCAAGTCTCTGATGTTCCTTGTGTTGTTGAGAAGCCTTTGGACTCTAATTTGCTCTTCTGGCCCATTGTCCTTAGCTGCTCTTCCTCTAGGAGCTTGTCGACCCATAAGCTGAATTTGTGGAAGAGTGCTCTTGATCTGCTTCTTTTCATTGCTCCTGGAGGTACCACTGGTGTAGATACTTCCTCTAAGTGCATGTCCTGGAGCTGGTAGCTCATTTGGTCCGAGTCCTCTTGTGTAGAAGTGGAAGTGTGCGTGTACTCGGCTGGATGGCCTGTACCGGCTGGATTGTGCGCGGTACTGGCCGGAATGACTTCAGGACCGGCCAAGTTGATCCCGGAGTCGGCGGTGTCATCAGGGGGACCGGCGGTGTCATTCACGTCCCCACCAAGTGTGCCGGAAGCTTGGGCCTCTCCGCCGGCGATGTTGACCGGTCTGGTCCTATAGGTCGAGGGTCCGGCGGTACTGTCCGGTCCGGCAGGCGCGCCAGATGGTCCTGCTGTCTCGGGCAAGCTTCCTGGTCGGCCAGTCTGGTCTCCTGGCTGGATGTACGACCTGATGTCCTCATCATTCCCTCCCTCTTCAGTAGGTTTTGTCCTCAAAACTGGATCATCTGCATGGAAAGGGGCCAAGTCAGTAACATTGAACGTATTGGACACATTAAACTCACTTGGCAGCTCGATCCGGTAGGCGTTGTTGTTGATCCTCTCGAGCACTCTGAATGGTCCATCTCCTCTTGGTGCTAGCTTGGAACTCCTTAGGTTTGGGAACCTCTCCTGCCGTAGGTGTAGCCACACCCAATCGCCTGGTTGAAAGATCACCTCCTTTCTTCCTTTGTTGGCATGAGTCACGTACTGTCCGGTCCTCTTCTCCAAGTTCTCTGCTACCTTCTGGTGTACCTCCTTATGAACTCTGCTTTGGATGCTCCGTTGAGGTTGGTCATCTCAGCTGGTGGCAGTGGTGTTTGCTCCAATGGGGTGAGAGGGTTGAAGCCGTATACCACTTCAAATGGTGTCTTCTTGGTTGCTGAGTGCACGGCTCGGTTGTAGGCGAACTCAATGAATGGCAGGCACTCCACCCAAGTCTTTAGGTTCTTCCCTAGTGTAGTTCTGAGAAGAGTTGATAGTGTCCTGTTGACAACTTCAGTTTGGCCATCGGTTGAGGATGGCAGGTGGTAGAGAAGAGTAGCTTCGTGCCTAGCTTTCTCCAAAGGGTCCTCCAGAAATGGCTGAGGAACTTGGTGTCCCTGTCTGATACGATGGTCCTTGGCACTCCATGAAGCCGTACTATCTCCCTGAAGAACAGCTCAGCTGTTTGTGTGGCATCATTGACATTGGCACATGGGATGAAGTGTGCCATCTTGGAGAATCTGTCCACCACTACAAAGATTGCATCTTTGTGGTTGATCTTGGGCAGACCTAGAACAAAATCCATCGAGATGTCCACCCATGGATGTGTTGGTATGGGCAGTGGGAGATACAACCCATGAGGTTGCACTCGGGACTTTGCCTTCTTGCAAGTGATGCATCTTGCACAATGTGCTTCTACTGTCCTCTTGATGTGTGGGCAGTAGAAGTGCTCCTTGACCACTGCTAGAGTCTTGTCGACACCAAAGTGGCCCATGAGTCCTCCTCCATGAGCTTCTCGGATGATAAGCTCCCTTAGTGATCCCTGGGTATGCACAGCCTTCTTTCTCGGAACAAAAATCCCTCATGGATGTAGAATTTGCCATGACTCCCTGTGCTACACTCCTTGTAGCTCTCAGCAAGGTCAGGATCAACCTTGTATAGATCCTTGATGTGCTCGAATCCTAGGACTTTTGCCTCCATGGTTGATATCAAGGCAAACTCCTTGATAGTGCATCGGCTACCACATTGTCTTTGCCCTTCTTGTACTTGATGATGTACGGGAAGGTTTCTATGAACTCCATCCACCTGGCATGTCTCCTCTTGAGATTGGTTTGCCCTCTGAGCTGTTTGAGAGTCTCGTGATCAGTGTGGATCACAAACTCCTTGGACAGCAAGTAATGCTGCCAAGTTTCCAGTGCTCGGACAAGGGCATAGAGCTCCTTGTCATAAGTGGGGTAGTTCAGTGAAGCACCACCTAGCTTCTCACTGAAGTATGCCACTGGTCTCCCTCCTTTGGTTAGCACTGCTCCTATGCCTATTCCAGAGGCATCACACTCCACTTCAAACGTCTTGTTGAAGTCGGGAAGGACTAGCATTGGTGCGTGTGTAAGGCTGTCCTTCAAGGCCTGGAATGCCTTCTCCTGAGCTTCTCCCCAGCTGAATCCCACGTTCTTTTTCACTACTGCCGTCAGTGGTGAGGCAATACTGCTGAAGTTGGGCACGAATCTCCTATAGAAGCTGGCCAGTCCGTGGAAGCTCCTCACTTGGTTGATGTTCCCTGGTGTTGGCCATTCTTGTATGGCTCGAATCTTCTCTTCATCAACCTGTAGGCCCTGTGAACTTACAACAAAACCTAAAAAGACAAGCTTATCAATACAAAAGGTGCACTTCTTGAGATTGGCATAAAGCTCTTCTTGTCGAAGGGTTTTAAGTACCATCTCAAGATGTGTGAGGTGTTCCCGCAGGCACTTACTGTAAACAAGGATATCATCAAAATAAACTACTACGAACTTACTGATGTACGCCCTAAGAACTTGGTTCATAAGGCGCATGAAGGTGCTTGGGCATTAGTCAAGCCAAATGGCATGACTGTCCACTCGTAGAGCCCTTGCTTTGTCTTGAAGGCAGTCTTCCATTCATCGCCTTCCTTCATCCTTACATGGTGGTATCCACTCTTGAGGTCTATCTTGGAGAAGACCGTGGCTCCACTTAGTTCATCTAGCATGTCATCCAGTCGTGGTATTGGATGCCTATACTTGACTGTGATGTTGTTGATGGCTCGGCAGTCCACACACATGCGCCAAGTCCCATCCCTCTTGGGCACTAGCAGCACTGGTACAGCACATGGACTGAGGCTCTCTCGAACATATCCTTTCTCCAGGAGCTCCTTGACTTGCTTCTCAAGTTCCTTGGACTCCTCTGGACTCATCCGGTATGCTGGCCGGTTGGGCAGGGCTGCTCCGGGCACTAGATCAATCTGGTGTTCTATGCCACGTAAAGGAGGCAAGCCTGCTAGTATCTCCTCTGG
>JAEVFF010000240.1:473996-488557 GCA_018901945.1 Pugionium dolabratum | reverse complement strand
TGAGGTCAAATCCTTCTAAACTGGGGGAGTATGATGTGAGCATGGCTAGCAAGCAACCACAACCTAATGAGCAGCTTAAACCAGAAAAGGAAAAAGCCACTAAAGATGCTAAGAAGCAGCTAGAACCAGCGGATGTTGGAGATGAAAGCCTACAAATCTTCAATGGCCCCATTACCCGATCCAACCAAGCCAAACTTAAGACAACACTACAGCACCTTCTCTACATCATTCAGGCCAGTTTAGTGTGTGCTAATCCAACTACATTGGTTGTGATTCAAGCCAGCTAAACCTCGCCAAGAGAGGTGCCTTGGATTGTACTCTGTTTCTTTATTCTTAGTTTTGTCCCAATGGGTTTTCTAAGATAGGTTTATAATGAGGCAAGCCAACATACTTTACCACAATCTCTTGGTGAATCAAGGCCCATTCTATCTTATCATCCACGAAATAAGATTGGAAGAATCAAGTAAAAACATTATCTACTTCTTAGTCTTTGTCTTATTTGTCTTTGTAACTCCCTAAATATTTCATTACATGTTTTGGTAGAATTTTAGGAGTCTTTTCCAATTTCCTATACTACTATAAGTACTCTCTGTATCTTTCTTTCTAAATCATCAAACATTTTAATAGCAAATCTCCTTTTTAAACTCGTTTGATCATCCACTTGAATAAGAAATTTTAGAACAGTTTCTCATTCCTCTGAAGAGCCGAAAGTCTATGGGATCTTCATCACCCTTGGAAGTTTCAATAAAATTCACCCCTTGCCCAACGTGCCTGGCCTTTGTCATTCATACAGAGAATGCAGATAGTCCAAGGATTTTCCACCATCCTTGAGAAGTATCATCCATTTACCCTTGTTCTCGGATCCATCCACTTAGAAGCTCACACATCCGCAAGTTTACACCATTGTTTCACCCATTCCACAACTTAAATCCATTCATCCACTCTTCCACAACCATTTGGAGTTGATCAGGGGCTTGATTCTCATTAGGATCACATCACGGACGATTTAGTGCCAACATGTCAAATTGATCGGCGAGTTAAAATGATCATTCAAAACTGGTCATTGGTTCTCCTTAATTAATGGCTTATAAATGAAGCATAATGCATGTCATCACGCACTTTGGGATACATTGGACTATTTGGAGGCTTTTTGTAACTTTTTAGTCTCAAAGGTTGTCAATTGAGCTAGGTTAAGGTGGGCCTTGGACTCATGTCATTTTGAGTTGTAAATCAAAAGTTAAAGATGATTTAGTGCAGACATTTCAACTTGATCAGTTAGTAAAAATAATCATTCTAAACTTATCATTGGTGCTTCTTGAGTAAAGCATTATAAATGAAGCATAATGGATGGCATCACGCAGTTTGGAGTAGATTGGATTACTTAGAAGCTTTGTCGTAGCTATTTTGGTCTTAAATTTTGTGACAATGTAGAAAATTGAGCTAGCTTAACGTGGGTGGTTTATTCATGTCATTTTGAGCTGTAAATCAAACATTACGGACGATTTAGTGCGGACATGTCAAGTTGATCGGCTAGTTAACATAATCATTCTAAAATTATCAGTGGTGCTCCTTGAGTAAAGGCTTATAAATGAAGCATAATGCATGGCATCATGCAGTTTGGAATAGATTGGATTACTTGGAGGCTTTGTCGTAGCTCTGTCAGTCTCAAATAATGGTATAATATAGAAATTTGAGCTAGCTTAACGTGGGTGTTGGATTCGTGTCATTTTGAACTCCAAATCAAAATTTATGGACGATTTAGTGCGAACATGTCAAGTTTATTAGCCAGTTAAAGTGATCATTGGTGCTCCTGAGTAAAGGCTTATAAATAAAGCATAATGCATGGCATCTTGCAGTTTGGAATACATTAGATTACTTGGACGCTTTGTCGTAGATCTTTCAGTCTCAAATGTTGTCACAATATAGAAAATTGAGCTAGCTTAACGTGGGTGTTAGATTCGTGTCATTTTGAACTATAAATCAAATATTATGGACGATTTAGTGCGGACATATCGAGTTGATCGCAATTAAAATAATCATTCTAAACTGATCATTGGTGCTCCATGAGTAAAAACTAATAAATAAAGTATAATGCATGGCATATTGCAGTTTGGGATACATTAGATTACTTTAAAGTTTTTTCGGAGCTCTTTCGGTCTCAAGTATTGTTAGAATAATGAAAATTGATATAATTTAACATGGGTGTTGAACTCGTTTCATTCTGAATTCTAAATCAAAAGTTAAATAAGATTTAGTGCGGACATGTGAAGTTGATCAGCTAGTTAAAATGATCATTATAAACTGATCATTGGTGCTCCCTAAGTAATGGCTTATATATAAAGTATAATGCATGACATCACGCAGTTTGTAATAGATTGGATTATTTGGAGGCTTTGTCGTAGCTATTTCAGTCTTAAATTTTGTCACAATATAGAAAATTGAGCTCGCTTAATGTGGATATTAGATTCCTGTTATTTTGAACTCAAAATCAAAAGTTACAAATGATTTCGGTCGTACATGTCAAGTTGATCAGCCAATTAATATGATCATTCTAAACTGATCATTGGTGCTCCTTGATTAAAGGATTATAAATGAATCATACACTACAATAAAAAATTTCTATTTCCGACGGTCTTTCCGACGAACAAAATAACATTGGAATATTTTGATGGATCCTCGATGGTCTTATGGCAGATTTCCGAGCAACGTCTACTCGTCAATAAGTAATCGGTAAATCCCGACACCTACACTACCGTCGGGATTTCGATGGTGAACCCCGACGGACGTCTCTCGAATTATCGACGACATCAACAGCGTCGGGTTCTACTCGCGAATCCATCGGTGAGTTATGTTGAAATCAAAACCGTTGGTCTTTACCGGCTACTCTCTGACGGATTTGGTTTTTGAAAATCTGCCGGTACTCCGTCGATAATATATTGGTTGACCGATTCCAAGTAATTACTTTTTTAGTTGACTAAATCTTAAAGTCATCGAAAATTCGTCGGTACTTCCGATGACTTTCTAATGAATTCTTATTTTTTGTAGTTGTTTGTTTGATCGATCCATAATCTAGAGGGTCGTCGGTACATCGTTAGAATATGTCCGAAAATGGTTGGAAATCATCGGAAAGCCATCGGAACACACGAAACAAACTTCATCTGGATATTCTTAAGAATTATCTGTTAGAATAATTTGTTAAAAATTTGTGATAATATGTTAAAATTCGAGATAATCTTTTAAAAATTCTTGATAATATGTTAAACATTTATGATAATATGTTAAAAATTCATGATAACTTCTAATTTCCATTATAAATACGCTCTACTCCTTCACAATTTCACCAGAACAAAAAATCTTACAAGTTCTTATGATTATTTTCAATCTTGGATGGACAAACCTCGGTATGATTCAACTACGGGGGAGTTGTCGGATGAATTTGCGCAAGGTGTTGAGGAGTTCATGACATTTGCATCAAACAATAGCATGACATCGGAATACAGTTAAATGTATTGTCCGTGTATTAAATGTCAAAATCATAGATTAATTTCTGTTAGAGAAGTACATAATCATTTGTATAGGATGGATTTATGCTGGGTTACAAGATTTGGTATTTACATGGAGAAACTTATGCAACGATGTAATATTATGGTAGTAGTTCAAAAAGGTTAGATATTACTAATGTTAGAGTAGATGAACCGGCATCAAAAGTTGATATAAACGGAAGTACTGTTCAGATGGTGAATGATGTGTTTTGTGAACAAAGAGCATTGTACATTGAAGATAGGAGTAGAATAGAGGAATCTAATTTGGAAGCCCGAAAGTTTTTGATATGTTAGATGCATCGAAGCAGCCTTTGTATAAAGGATGTATTGATGGATTATCGCCTTTATCTGCTGCAAGTAGGTTGATGACGATAAAGATGGATTACAACTTGGTTGAAGATTGTGTGAATGCCATAGCTGATTTTGTCAGAGATATATTACCTAAAGATAATATTGCACCTACTTCATATAACAAGGTTCAAAAACTTGTAGCTGGTCTTGGATTGCCGTATCAGATGATCGATGTATGTATTGACAATTGCATGATCTATTGGAGAAATGATGAAAACCGCATGAAGTGCCAATTTTGTCACAAACCTCGATTTCAAGAGACAAGCGGTAGAGTACCTATTCCGCATAAAAGGATGTGGTATTTGCCATTAATAGAGAGGTTAAAGAGGTCATATCAATATGAACACATGGCAAAGCCTATGAGATGGCATGGAGAACATAACTCAAATGGAGAAATTGTGTATCCCTCGGATGCAGAAGCATTGAAACAATTTAAAAAGGTTTATCCTAGTTTTGCATATAAGCATAGGAACGTATACCTCGGGTTATCTACAGGTGGATTCAATCCTTTTGGGAAGTATGAGAGGCAATATTCGTTGTGGCCAGTTATCGTGACACCTTATAATTTGCATCCTTCGTTGTTCATGAAACGAGAGTTTTTGTTTATAACAATTCTCGTCTTTGGTCCAGAGTATCCTAAGCGATCGTTTGATATTTTCTTGCATACAATAATTCATGAGTTAAAAATGTTGTGGGAAAATGGTGTCGAAGAATTTGATCTTTCAAACCAACAAAACTTTTTGATGCGAGCAGTACTTATGTGGACCATAAGTGATTTTTCAGTATATGGTATGTTATCAGGATGGTCGACGCTTGGAAGATTAGCATGTCCATATTGTCAAGATAATACTGATGCATTTCAACTGAAAACACGAACAAAATAGTAATTGGTTCGATTTTCATCGACGATTTCTACCACAAGATCATCCATATCGCCGGAGCACGACATTATTTATGAAAAAGAAAAAAAATTGATGGTCCACCTCCTATGCTTGATGGGAATTATATGATGACTCAACTTAGAAATTTTGGTGCTGAGAGAACGACTTCATGTGGAGGTAACGGACATTACCCTGTTGATGGTTCTGGCGAACACCATAATTGGCCATATTTTTTGTGATTTACCATATTGTAAGGACCATTTGTTGCGCCATAATCTAGATGTTATGCATATTGCGAAGAATATTTTCGACAAAATAATGAATACCGTTCGAAATGTGCAAGGAAAAATGAAAGATAATTTGAAAGCTAGATGTAATTTGCCGGATATTTATTCCGGGAAGGAACTACATGTAATATCAAATGGAAAATCATTGTTTCCCACGTTCTGGTTGGATGCGCATGCAAAAGACGAGTTCTTTGAATGGATTAAGCATATTATCAAATTTTGAGACATATAAAGATCTAATCTTTGTAATTGTATTGATACTATTAAGGCAAATTTTCAGAGATGAAAAGTCATGATTGCCATTTTGTCATGCAAAGGCTACTTCCATTTGCATTTAGCGATCTTCTGCCTAAAACGTCTATAGAGCAATTGATGGTATGTTTACATTATTTTATATATAAGTAATCATAATTTTATATATTGTATGATATTAACTTTTTATTATGCATGGATTGCTACTTTTTAGAGATTTATGTACAAGATCACTTATTGGAGACGATTTCCGAAATTGGGAAGAAAAAAATACCGGTTCTCATTTGTAACCTGGAGAAAATATTTCCACCAACGTTTTTTGATGTTATGGAGCATCTTGCTATTCACTTCCCTAGAGAAGCAGTGCTTGGAGGACCTGTTAAGTACTCATGGATGTATCCTTTTGAGAGATGTATGTTCCATCTAAAAAAAAAGTTAAAAAATCTTGCCAGGGTTGAAAATTCAATCGTCGCACAAAGTATTAATGAAGAAACATCTAACTTTGCTAGCTACTATTTTCCATCGCAAGTCCAAGCAAAAAATAGACGACCTGCACTACATGATGATGGAGGAAAAAGATCAAGCTATCCAGTGTATGTGCCATAAGTATTTGCACAAATTGGACGTTTAAGTGGAAAAGGGAAGACGCAATGCCTATCAGAGGAGTAACACAATCACTTGTATCTGTATATTTTGACAAATTGCGATGACGTTTTGGAATATGAAAGGTACATTCAATTAAAAAAATTTTAATTGTTATTATAGTTTATTTTTAATTATTTTGTTTATAATTAACAACATATACATAGATTAAATACGTATTTATTATTCTAATTACACAGAGAATGAGTTGGTCGAACTTAAAAAGAGCAAATTTTTGCAAGATGGTTTGCACTTTTATGTCATTGTTACCATAATTATGTAATTTTCAATAATAGTGTCTTATTTATATACAAACTAGATTTATACCCACACCTTGTATGGGGAAAAATATTCCTATATTATATAATTAATTATCTATTTAATAAATATAAATTAGATATATATATAATTTTATTTTATTTAAAATATTTTTTAAAAATTAATATTAATTATACAAATAAAATGTACAAAAAAATCAGATTATACAAATAAATTAAATTATCAATATCTTGGAAAGATAATATTATTAAATAGGTAAAAATTGTAGATGTGATAAAAATTAATATTTTATTTTATGTTATGTTTGTTTTTTATGTTGAAATATTAGGTATTTACATTTACTATAGTAATAAATATTTGTCTAATGCCATTTTGTAAATACTCTTGTAAATTATGTCTTAAATAATATCTGTTTTAAAAAGTTCTCATGGTGTGACACGTCATCATGACATATTTGTAAATCACACGTAAAGGTAAAGTTTTTCTGCTAAAATGTTTCTCAAATAATATATTAGGGATATATAGTTGAGTGCATTCAATTATTTTGCAGGTTACTATTGGTCATTCTAACGAGATAACATTTCCCATGTGGTTAGTTGAGTTGGTGAGTAATCCTACATTTACTAAAAAATCTTATCCAATGTACTTCATTTGTGGATGTTCTTTTAAAAGTCATCGCGAGGGAAATTCACAAACAACTTGTAATTGTGGTATATTATCTCAATCTCGTGAAATTGTATACAACAGTGTTATTCGCGAAATATTAGTAGTTCACTCTCCATAAATGATTGATTTGAAGTGTATTGTGTTTTACTGTGACTGGTATGACCCTGTCATGGGTCAACGTCAAGACGAATTTGCTATTACATCGGTTCACTCTCGTAAACGACATCAAAAATATGATTCTTTTATACTTGCATCACAAGCGAACCAGGTTTGTTACATTCGATATCCTTGTGTGAAGAACAAGCAAGATCCTTATATTATAGTGATCTCAACACATTCTAGAGGAATGGTATGTGGTGTTACCGAGTAAGACCCTATGCAACAAAGCACAACTGGTAACTTAGGTTCCATAAAGACTTCTCATGAAGTTAACCTTGGTGTTGATGACACCAAGGACAGAGATTACAACGTATTTCAAGATTTAGAAGAAGAGATTGGCAAGTGTGATGACAAAAATTCAGTTATTTCGGAATATTCATTAGTTGCAGATTAAATTTATGATAGTAATGTTTTAGTTTTTACGATACTTTAATTTTCAATGTTAAATAATATTTTCTAAAATTATAAATGTCTGTGTTCGACGGAGTTCCAACGGCCATCTAGATTATTCCGACATATTTTCAACGAAACTGTAACATCCATCGCTATTCTGTTGGAAATTACAGTCAGATTTTTGATGATTTAGGGTATTGATGCTATATCCTATCGTGTCGGAAAACTTTTCGAAACACCGGATTTTGAATCCGACGGATTGCCGACGACGTTGTTATATCCGTCGCAATTCCATCTGACATTACAGTCGAATTCTCGACAAATTAGGGTATTGATGCTATACGCTAGCATGTTGGAAAATTTATCAAAACACAGTATTCTGAATCCGAAGGATTGACGATGGTGTTGTTATATCCGTCGGAATTCTGTTTGTAATTTCCGATAGTTTTGCGATGAACAGTAATTATAAATATAGAATTTAATAGATTTAAAATTCTAAAAAAATACATGGGTTGAAAAAAGTTAAATGACACACATTCCTGTTGTTATATACTATATACTTTTTCAAAATAAACAGTTTTATTAACAATTCCAATATAAATCAAAAACTGTAGTTATAGAATTTGTAGTCATCTCCTCTTTTAAATGGCGAGCTCTTATATTTATAAATATGGATATGGAAATTGTGTACTTAAAATTTTTGTTAAACTTTTATCATCGGTTCTACTACTACATCATCCAAAAATCTAGTATTTTTTATTAAAATTATAAAATCGAATTTCACACTTATGAAATGATATCTTAAATGGTATAACTACTAATCTAATTCTTTTCCTCTAGTTTTAGAGCAGTTAAATATGAACAGTATTATATATTATGCACGATATAAACCATTATAGTGTTACGTGTGTGATGTCACTAACAAACTATTAGTAAGTAAACTATATAAAATCAAATTCATAGTTTTATTTATTGTATTAAATATCTAAAATTCATTATTTATCTTTTCAAAAGAATATTGTTCGTATATCACACTATCATCATATACAAGTAGTATAATAATTTAAATTTTTTAATTTTTAAATTTTTGTGTCAAATTTAGTAAATACCGACAGATTGCCGACGACGTCCATCGGAAAGCCATCGAAATCATCTTTGCAACATGGATTGACTATTTGACGAACATGCACGGTTTTTAACTTTCAATCTGAAATCCATCAGTAATTTGTGATGGAATTCTGACGCTCTTAAATTATATGAGGGAAACTTAATTTACTACGCCAATTTTCGTATAATACCTCTTGAATGATATGTCTGATTTCTGTTATTGATGTTTCAACAGTTTTTTTTATCTTATTGAACCTACGAATATTGTAAAATTAGTTATGATTTTCGCATTCGGTTTTTAGTGATCTCAGATTGGTATAAGCTAAACCATGCAAATTTTGATTCCAAATTTCAACCGATTTTGGTTTGAAAGTTGCTAATATGAAAACTCACTGTTTCCAATTCAGAATATTTTTAACGAGTTGAAAATTTCATGCTTTATATAAGTATTCTGAATAATATTCATTTATAATATTTTACAATTGGGTTTCGAATAGAAAATAACAAATAGTAAATATAACTAGATAGATTAATAAAATATCATAATCATAATATTTTAAAGTCGTATCAAGATTATCAAAGACGTGGTGATTCGTCTTCTCTGAGTTTTATACCAACTCAAGTTCCACAATATGGAAATGATTATTTTCGACCAATGACCATTGAAGAATTATTTCAGCAGTGTGATCGTGAACTTCTTACTTTTCTCGATCCGAGGCGTCAAGAGAATTTGACATGGTATTTTAAATTTTCTTTAATTATATTTAAAATAATTATTTTAACGTTATTCTAATAAAAATTCATAGGTTTGGTATTTCAAACAACGGAATAAGCAAATCTATATTAAAGATGCTTCCTTCTTTTTTGAAAAACCATATACAAAATTTAGAGATATTTCATACGATAAACGTCAGATTTGGTTCAGTCCATTTATGGTACGTTAATTTATTTTAAATATTTAATTGTTTTAAATATTTTTTAGTAATATATACAAGTAAATCTCACAGCAAGAATTTACAAGGGATCCCACGAACACAAAGTTGGTGGAAGAAGCTTTTCAAAAAGAGGCTGAGGCCATCTGAACAAGTGGAAACAAAAGCGTAAAAATAAAAAAGACAAACCAAGAGTGTTGAATGAGTCGAATTGGAATGACTTTATTCATTACTGGGAATCTTTCAGCGTAGAGGCCATCTCGAAGACTAATTCGGAAAACTGTATGAGCGGATGAGGAGGCAAAGGCATTTACATTCACAATGCTGGATTGACTATTTTTCGGAAACGAGCCGATCAATTGTTAAATTTATTATTATATTTATTTTTTATTTCTTATTATTTGAAATTTTTTTAAATATTAATTTTATATTTTGTACTTCAGATCACTTGGAGTGCCTCTAGATCACTTGCAACTTCTCGAGGCCGTCCACACCAAAGACTTGTCACATCCAAGATGGTCTCGTTAGTGAGATCTCAAAAATGTGAGAAAAAAGTGATACTTTGTCTCAGTAGTCTTAAATTGGTTTTTCATCTTCGGTCGTCGAATTGTCTCATTCTGATAATAACCGTCTCGTTCTTAATGGAAGTTTGATTTCTCCTTTTATTTATTTTTATATTAAATATTATAACACTTTTCTAATAATATTTTTAATTTTTTTTACAGGAAATACCATTTTCGAATGGTCATCATCTAGGCCTCGGTAGAGTTGTAGATTCTAGTTGTGCAATATCTGTAGTTGGAAATGAGGAGAACGCCCAACTTAAAGAAAAAATGGCGGTTATAGAGATAGAGTTGGACAGGCTGAAATATTTTGTAGATTTTATGAAAGCTAAATTCCTGAATTATCCGATGAATTTTTTTCCTCCTTCTGCTACTACTCGAATGTAATTTGTAGATTTTATATTTTAAAATAGTTAAAATTTAATTATAATTATATTTCTAATTTGAAATATTTTTTTATTTAATTATTTTAATATTTTTATTATATATTTAAAATATAAAAAAACAAAATTATTTAAAAATTAAAAAAATAATTATTCAAAAAAATTTTGTTACATGTTCGGTTATTTTCGACGAAAGGAGTCGTCAGAAAACCGAGAAACATCCATCGCTAATCCATTGGAATTACCAACATATAGAGTTCCATCGGGAAGTGTATTTCATCAGGATGATGTTGGTAAATTTCCGACGGCTATGAACCATCAAAAAATACAGACAGCTATACCCCATCGGGTTTGCATCGGTACTTTCCAACGCCATCGATATTAAGTATGTTATTCCCAATGGCCATTTTCATCAGAAGTAATTAACCCATCAGCAATTCCCAACTATTTTCCGATGGTGTATGATTTCTGATTAAACAGTCCCGACATACATCTTTTCTTAGAAATCCGTCGCAAAACGGATTTCCCGACAGATTTCCGACGCATACCGTCCTCGGGATATAGATGTTTTCTTGTAGTGATAATGCATGGCATCATGCAGTTTTGGATACACTGGATTAGTTCGAGGCTTTGTTGTAGCTCTTTTAGTCTCAAATGTTGTCAAAGTATAGAAAATAGAGCTAGCTTAATCTAGGCGTTGGATTCGTGTCATTTTGAACTATAAAACAAAAGTTACAAATCATTTGGTGCGTACATGTCAAGTTGATCGGCCTGTTAAAATGATCATTCTGAACTGATCATTGGTGCTCCTTGAGTAAAAGCTTATAAATGAAGCATAATGCATGACATCATGCAGTGTGGGATACATTAGATTACTTCGAGGCTTTTTCGTAGTTCTTTCATTCTCAAATATTTTCATATTATGGAAAATTGAACTAGCTTAGCCTGGGCGTTGGAATCATATCATTCTAAATTCTAAATCAAAAGTTAAAGACGATTTCGTACGGACATGTCAAATTGATCAGCTAGATAAAATGATCATTCTAAAATGATCGTTGGTGCTCCTTTAATAAAGGATTATAAATGAAGCATAATACATGGCATCACGCAGTTCGGAATAGATTGGATTACTTGGGAGCTTTGTCTTAGCTATTTATGTCTTAAATTTTGTTAGAATATAGAAAATTGAGTTGGCTTAACGTGGGCGTTGGTTCGTGTTATTTTGAATTCTAAATCAAAAGTTACGGATGATTTAGTGCGCACATGTCAAGTTGATCGACAAGTAAAATTGGTCATTCTAAACTGATTATTGGTGCTCCTTGATTAAATGCTTATAAATGAAGCATAATGCATGGAATAACGCAGTTTGGGATACACTGGATTACATGTAGGCTTTTTCGTAACTCTTTTAGTCTCAAGTGATGTCACATATGGAAAATTGAGCTAGCTTAATGTGTACGTTGGACTCATGCCATTTTCAGCTTTAAATCAAAAGTTTAAACGACTTAGTGTGGACAGGTAAACTTCATCAGCTAGTAAAAATGATAATTCTAAACTTATTGATGGGGACATCAGGTCGTATGTCTGGCCAGGAGACCAGACTGGCCGACCAGGAAGCTTGCCCGACACAGCCGGGCCATTTGGCACGTCTGCCGGCCCAGGCGGTACCGCCGGACCCTCGACCAAAGGGACCGGACCGATCCGCATTTCCGGCGGAGAGGCCCAAACCTCCGGCCCAACAGGTGGCGTTGTGGATGACACCGCCGGTCCCATTGGTGACGCCGCTGACTCCGGGATCAACTTGGCCGGTCCAGAAGGCATTCCGGCCAGTACCTCGCACAGTACAGCCGGTACAGCCGATCCAGCCGAGTACACGAGCATTTCAACTTCTACACAAGGAGACTCGAACCAGATAAGCTACCAGCTTCATGACATGCATCTAGAGGAAGTCTCAACACAATTGGTGCCACAAGGAGCAATGACAAGGAGCAGATCAAGAGCACTCTTCCACAAATTCAGCTTATGGGTCGACAAGCTCCTAGAGGATGATCGAAAAAGGACAGTGGGCCCGAAGTGCAAAGAAGAGTCCAAAGGCTTCTCAACAATGCAAGAGACTTCAGAGACTTGGGCTTTAGTGGCAAGAGAGGTCAGGGCCCAAAGATTCCTAACCCTACTCCAAGTCGAAGACTAGGAGCAAGGCGCATGCATGCCACAAGGACAGCCACTTTCCATTTCTTGGGCGTGAGGTAAGAAAAGTAAGTTTTCAATTCGAATATATGCCTCTTTCTGTTTTGCACGGTAGGATCTAGATTGTTTACATTTTTGAGTCAAAGAAATTTTTGGAATAGGTCCTTTTTCGGTTATGCACTTTTGTACATTTTCCATTTGTGCACTTTTGTAAACTTTCCTTTTCTTTTTTGAGTCGAACCTAAAAGGTAATGCTGTCGAGCATATTAATAAGGCTCCTTCCAGCATTGTAGATCAAAAACCTTTTTGATATTAATAAAGTAGAACTTTCTTCCAACAAGCTTTCTCTCAAAAGAGACTTGTGCGCTTAGAATCTAGTCGAGACCAGCCCCCCTAGCTCTAAGTTTGTGATTTATCACGAGGTTCGTCACCTCTCGTGTGGTTCACCTCACCCTTCCATCGAATACGAAACCAAAAACCCCTATCCAAGAAGTCTAAGGTCGACTTTCTCACCTAACCTTCTCCAAACAGCCCACGCGCATATAAGCCTTGAATAGAGGCTTGTATCATTTTGGTATCAGAGCTTAAAGCTCCTAAACCAGGTTGTTTCTATCCTTTAGTTAGTTTTGTTTCTTGTTCTTGCATTAGTTTAAGTCGCATTCAAGAAAAATCAAAACAAAAAAACATTAAACTCTAAACCGAGTGCATCTAGCTTCTACGTGTATCACTAGGGCTTAGATTCACTTTTGCATTGTCATTCACGTTTTCCTTTTTGTTCAAATCATATTTCCATTATTTTTAAGTTAAATTATAAAGAAAAGAAAAAGAAAATAGAAAAAATACCAAAAGAATTCGAATTGGACAGCTAGCACAAGTTGTAGGAAGTTTCCATTTTTCTAAACTTTCTTTTTTTTTTCAGGTTTTTCCTTTTTCTCAACTTTTTCCTTTTTGCAAATTAGAATTCCCCTATAAAAGAAAACCCTCCTAATCCACTTAGGAGCAAAATAACTTGTGTTTCTTTCTTGTAGCACAATGGTAGAAGAGAATAGAGGTGCAGCCGAGGCCATGATGGCCATGTTCACCACCCTCCAAACGCAACTCGCATCAATAGGCGAGAGGTTGGAGCGCGTGGAGAGGCCTGTGAGATTCCAGGCCATAAGGCACGTGAGAGCTGAGCAAGACCGTGCTGAGGGTCCTGAGCACCTTAGGACATGGCACGAACAGGAGGAGCCCCAGCTAGATGGAGATGAGGATGCACAACCTCATAACTATCACCATAGGCCGAGAGGACCTCCACGGCAACCAGAGGCAGAAGGTGATGGCTTTGAGCCATATGGACATCACCAGAGACCAAGGATGCCTCCTAGACATCATGAGGATGGAGATGAACACGCCTACAACCGGGTAACTCATCTTGATGTTAAGCTAACACCTCCGAGTTTTGCAGGAAAAGTAGACCCCGAGGCCTACCTAGATTGGGAGAGAAGGATTGATCACATCTTCGATCACTACAACCAACCAGGCCATAGGAGAGTCTCCATGGCAGTAGCATAACTCACGGACAATGCCCTCATCTGGTGGGATCGTGAGGTGTCTGACCGAAGGAGGAAAAGATTGAGGCCCGTAGACTCATGGGTCGACATGAACGATCTCATGAGACAAAAGGTTTGTTCCACCATATTTTCATAGAGATTTGCAACGACGTTTTCGTACTCTTAAGCAGGGAACCAGATCAGTAGAGGAGTACTATGAAGAGTTTGAAAGACTAAAGAACAGGCTGGAACTCAATGACGTTGAGGAAGCTTTGATGGCACAATTCTTGGATGGACTCCAAGAAAGAATCAGCCGCAAGGTGGAAAGGCAAATCTACAATGACTTCAAAGACTTGTTCCACATATCTGTCCAGGCTGAGCAGCACATCAAACGTAAGAGCCAAG
>JAEVFF010000240.1:270126-464138 GCA_018901945.1 Pugionium dolabratum | reverse complement strand
TTATCGTAGCTCTTTCAGTCTCAAATATTTTCACAATATAGAAAACTGATCTTGATTAATGTGGGTGTTGGATTCGTGTCATTCTGAACTCTAAATAAAAAGTTACAGGCGATTTAGTGCGGACATGTCAGGTTGATCCACCAGTTAAAATTATCATTTTAAACTGATCATTGGTGCTCCATGAGTAAAGGCTTATAAATGACGTATAATGCATGGCATCACACAGTTTGGAATACATTGGATTACTTGGAGGCTTTCTCATAGCTCCTTCGGTCTCAAATGTTGTCACAATATAGAAAATTGATCTTGCTTAACGTGGGCGTTGGATTCGTGTCATTCTAAACTTTAAATCAAAATTTATGGATAACTTAGTACGAACATGTTAATTTGATCGGCCAGTTAAATGATCATCCTAAACTAATCGTTGGTGCTCCTTGATAAAAGTCTTATAAATGAAGCATAATGCATGGCATCCCGCAGTTTTGGGATACATTGGATTACTTGGAGGCTTTGTCATAGCTCTTTTAATCTCAAATGTTGTCACAATATAGAAAATTAAACTAGCTTAACGTGGCATTGGATTTGTGTCATTTTGAACTCCAAATCAAAATTTACAAACGATTTAGTCCGGACATGTCAAGGTGATCGGCCAGTTCAATAATCATTCTAAACTGATCATTGGTGCTCCTTGAGTAAAGGGTAATAAATGAAGCATAATGGATGGCATCACGCAGTTTGGGATACATTGGATTACTTGGAGGCTTTGTCGTAGCTTTTTTCGTGTCAAATGTTCTCACATTATAAAAAATTGAGCTAGCTAAACGTGGGCTTTGGATTTGTGTCCTTCTGAACTCTAAATCAAAATTTACAGATGATTTAATGCGGTCATGTCAAGTTGATCGACCAATTAAAATGATCATTCTAAATTGATCATTGGTGCTCCTTGAGTAAAGGCTTATAAATAAAGCATAATGCATGGCATAACGCAGTTTGGGATATATGTGATTACTTGGGGGCTATATCGTAGCGCTTTCAGTCTTAAATGTTTTCACTTATAGAAAATTGAGCTTGCTTTACGTGGGCGTTGGATTCGTGTCATTCTGAACTATAATCAAAAGTTACAGACGATTTATTGCGGACATGTCAGGTTGATCCACCCGTTAAAATGATCATTTTAAACTAATCATTGGTGCTCCATGAGTAAAGGCTTATAAATGACGCATAATGCATGACATCACACAGTTTGGGATACATTGGGTTACTTGGAGGCTTTGTCATAGCTCCTTCGTTCTCAAATGTTGTCACAATATAGAAAATTGAGCTTGTTTAACATCGGCGTTGGATTCGTGTCATTCTGAACTCTAAATCAAATGTTAAAAACGATTTAGTGCAGATATATCAAGTTTAACGGCCAGTTAAAATTATCATTCTAAACTGATCAGTGGTGCTCCATAAGTAAAGGCATATAAATGAAGCATAATGAATGGCGCCCTGCTGTTTGGGATACATTGGATTATTTGGAGGCTTTTTTGTTAATCTTTCAGTCTCAAATGTTGTTATAATATGGAAATTTGAGCCAGCTTAAGGTGGGCGTTGAACTCATGTCATTTTGAGCTCTAAATCAAAAGTTAAAAACGATTTAGCGCGTACATGTCAAGTTGATCAGCTAGTTAAAATGATCATTCTAAACTGATCATTGGTGCTCGTTAAATAAAGGCATATAAATGAAGCATAATGTATTGCATAACGCCGTTTGGGATACATTGGATTATTTGGAGGCTTTTTTGTAACTCTTTCAGTCTGAAATGTTGTCACGGTATGGAAAATTGAGCAAGCTTAACGTGGGCGTTGTACTCATGTTATTTTGAGCTATAAATCAAAAGTTAAAGACGATTTAGTGCGGACATGTCAAGTCCATTAGCTAGTTAAAATAATCATTCTAAACTTATCATTGGTGCTCATTGACTAAAGTTTTCTAAAAGAAGAATATTGCATGGCATCACGTAGTTTGTAATAGTTTGGATTACTTGGAGGCATTGTCGTAGTTATTTGCATCTTAAATTTTTTCACCATGTATAAAATTGCGCTAGCTTAACGTGGGCATTGGATTCGTGTCATTTTGAACTCTAAATCAAAAGTTACGGATGATTTAGTGCAGACATGTCAACTTGATCAGCCTGTTAAAATGATCATTCTGAACTGATCATTGTTGTTTCTTAAGTAAAAGCTTATAAATGAAACATAATGCATGGTATCACGCAGTTTAGGACACATTGGATTACTTGAATGCTTTTTTGTATCTCTTTCAGTCTCAAATGTTTTCACAATACGGAAAATTGAGTTAGCTTAACGTGTGCGTTAGACTCATGTCATTTTGAGCTCTAAATCCAAAGTTAAAGATGATTTAGTGCGGATATGTCAAGTTGATAAGCTAGTTAAAATGTTCATTCTAAACTTATCATTGGTGCTCCTATAGTAAAGGCTTATAAATGATGCATAATGCATGGCATAACGCAATTTGGAATACATTGGATTACTTGGAGAATTTTTCGTTGTTCTTTCACTCTCAAATGTTGTCACAATATGGAAAATTGAGCTACCTTAACGTCGGCATTGGATTCGTGTCATTCTGAAGTTTAAATCAAAAGTTACAAAACGATTTAGTGTAGACATGTCAAGTTCATCTCGCCAGTTAAAATAATCATTCTAAGTTGGCTATCGGTGCTCCTTAAGTAAAGGTTTTGTAAATGAAGCATAATGCATGGCATCACGTAGTTTGGGATACATTGGGTTCCTTGGAAGCTTTTTCCTAACTCTTTCAGTCTCAAACGTTGTCACAATATGGAAAATTGAGCTACATTAACGTGGGCATTGGACTGATGTGATTTCGAGCTCTAAAAGAAAAGTTATAGATGATTTAATGCGGACTTGTCAAGTTGATCAGCTAGCTATCATTGGTGCTCCTTTAGTAAAGGCTTATGAATGACGCATAATGCATGGCATCACGCAGTTTGGAGTACATTGGATTACTTGGAGGTTTTGTCGTAGCTCTTTTAGTCTTAAATGTTGTCACAATATAAAAATTGAGTTAGCTTAACGTGGGCGTTGGATTTGTGTGAGTTTGAACTCTAAATGAAAATTTACGGATGATTTAGTTTGGACATGTTAAGTTGATCGGCCAATTTAAATGATCATTCTAAACTAATCATTGGTGCTACTTGTGTAAAGGCTTATAAATGATGCATAATGAATGCCATCACACAGTTTGGGATATATTGGATTACTTGGACACTTTTTTGTAGCTATTTCAGAATTTAATTATGTAAAAACATTGAAAATTTGGGTAGCTTAATGTGGGTGTTGGATTTGTGTCATTTTGAACTCTAAATAAAAAATTACGGATAATTTAGTGCGGAAATATCAAGTTGATCCGCTAGATAAAATGATCATTCTAAGCTGATCATTACTGCTTCTTGTGTAAAGGCATATAAATGAAGCATAATGCATGACATCACACAATTTGGGATATATTGGATAACTTGAATGCTTTGTCGTAGCTATTTCGGACTAAAATTTTGTCACAGTATAAAAACTTGGGCTAGTTTAATGTGGGCATTGGATTTGTGTCATTTTGAACTCTAAATCAAAAGTTAAAGACGATTTAGTGTGGACGTGTCAAGTTGATCGGCCAGTTAAAATAGTCATTGGTGCTCCTTGTGTAAATGCTTATAAAAGCAGCATAACGCATTGCATCACGCAGTTTGGAATAGATTAGATTACTTGAAGGTTTTGTCGTAGCTCTTCGTAAATTTTGTCACAATATAGAAAATTGAGCTAGCTTAATATGGGTCTTGGATCCGTGTCAATGTGAGCTCTAAATCAAAAGTTATGGACGATTTAGTGCAGATAAGTCAAATTGATCGGCCAGTTAAAATGATCATTCTAAACTGATCACTAGTGCTCCTTGAGTAAAGTCTTATAAATGAAGTATAATGCATGGAATCACGCAGTTTGGAATATATTGGATTACTTGGTGGCTTTGTCCTGGCTCTTTCTGTCTCTAATGTTTTCACAATATAGAAAATTGAGCTAGCTTAATGCGGGTGTTTGATTCGTGTCATTTTGAATTCTAAATAAAAAGTTACGTACGATTTTGTATGGACATATCAAGTTGATCTGCCAGTTAAAATGATCATTCTAAAGTGATCATATTGATGCTTCTTGAGTAAAGGCTTACAAATGAATTACAATGCATGGCATCACATAGTTTGGGATACGTTGTATTTCTTGGAGGTTTTTCGTAGCTCTTTCAGTCTCAAAAGTTGTCACAATACGAAAACTTGAGCTAGCGTAACATGGATGTTGGATTCGTGTCATTTTGAACTCTAAATCAAAAATTATGGATGATTTAGTGCGCACATATCAAGTTGATCATCGTGTTAAAATTATCATTCTAAACTGATCATCGGTGCTACTTGAGTAAAGGCATATAAATAAACCATAATGCATGGAATCACGTAGTTTGGAATAGAATGGATTACTTGGTGGCTTTGTTGTGGCTCTTTCAGTCTCCATTGTTGTCACATTATAGGAAATTGAGCTAGCTCAATGTGGGTGTTGGATTCGTGTCCTTTTTAATTCTGAATCAAAAGTTACAGATAATTTATTGCACACATGTAAAGTTGATCGGCCAGTTAAAATGATCATTTTAAACTGATCGTTAGTGCTCCTTAAGTAAAAGCTTATAAATGAAGCACAATGCATAACATCACTTAGTTAGGGATACATTGGATTACTGGGAGACTTTTTTGTGACTCTTTAGGTCAAAAATGTTGTCACAATATGAAAAATTGAGCGAGCTTAACGTGAGCGCTAAATTCTTGTTATTCCAAACTCTAAATCAAAAGTTACGAATGATTTAATTCGGACATGTCAAATTGATCGGCTAGTTAAAATTATTATTTGAAACTTATCATTGTTGCTCCTTCAGTAAAGGCTTATAAATGATGCATAATGCATGGCTTCACGCAGTTTCAGATACATTGGATTATTTGAAGGCTTTTTCGTTGTTCTTTCAGTCTTAAATGTCATCACAATATGGAAAATTGAGCTAGCTTAACGTGGACGTTGGATTCGTGTCGTTCTGAAATCTAAACTTGTCATTTGTGCTTCTTAAGTAAAGGCTTAAAACAAAGCATAAAGCATGGCATCATGCAGTTTCGGATACATTAAATTACTTGGAAGGTTTGTCGCAGCTCTTTCTGTCTCAAATATTGTCAAAATATAGAAAATTGAGCTAGTTTTACGTTGGAGTTGGATTCGTGTCGTTTTGAACTCTAAATCAAATTTTGTGTGGATTTGGATTTGTGTGGACATGTCAAATTGTTCGGCTTGTTAAAATGATCATTCTAAACTGATAATTGTTGCTCCTAGAGTAAAGGCTTATAAATGAAGCATAATGCATGGCATCACACAGTTTAGAATAGATTGGATTACTTGAAGTTTTTGTCGTAGCTCTTTCAGTTTCAAATGTTGTCACAATATAGAAAATTGAGTTAGCTTAAAGTTGGTGTTAGATTCGTGTCATTTTGAACTCTAAATCAAAAGTTACGGACAATTTCGTGTGGACTTTTCAAGTCGATCGGCCAATTAAACTGATGATTTTAAACTGCTCATTGGTGCTCCTTGATTAAAGGCTTACACATGAAGCATAATGCATGACATCCCGTAGTTTAGGATACATTAGATTACTTGGAGGTTTTGTTGTAGCTCTTTCAGTCTCAAAAGTTGTCAAAATATGGAAAATTGAGCTATCTTAACGTGGGTGTTGGATTGATGTGATTTTGAGCTCTAAATCAAGAATTAAAGACGATTTAGTGTGGACATATCAAATTGATTGGCTAGTTAAAAAGATCATTATAAACGGATCACTGGTCCTGCTTAAGTAAAGACTTATAAATGAATCATAATGCATGGCATCACGCAGTTTAGGATACATTGGATTACTTGGTGGCTTTTTCGTAGCTTTTCAGTATCAAATCTTGTCACAACATGGTAAATTGAGTGACCTTAATGTGGGCATTGGATTCGTGTCACGTTAAGGATATGTCAAATATGATTGAAAATTGAAAATTTAAGACGATTTCGTGTGGACATGTCAAGGATAACGACCAGTTAAAATGATCATTATAAACTAGTTATTGGTGCTCCTTAAGTAAAGGCTTATAAATGAAGCATAATGCATGGCATCACGCAGTTTTAGATACATTAGATTACTTGGAACCCTTTTTTCGACTCTTTCATTCTCAAATGTTGTCATAATATGGAAAATTGATATAGTTTAACGTGGGCGTTGTACTCTAAATCAAATGTTGAAGAAGATTTACCATTGGCAGAAATGTCAAGTTGATCAGCTAGTAAAAATGACCATTCTAAACTTATCATTGGTGGTTCTTGAGTAAAGGCTTATAAATGAAGCATAATGCATAGCATCACACATTTTTGGAATAGATTGGATTACTTGGAGGCTTTTTCATAGCTATTTCGGTCTTAAATTTTGTCACAATATAGAAAATTGAGCTAGCTTAACGTGAGTATTGGATTCGTTTCATTTTGAGCTCAAAATCAAATGTTACGAACGAACTACTGTGGAGATGTCAAGTTGATCGGCCAGTTAAAATGATCATTACAAAACTATCATTGGTGCTCCTTGAGTAAAGCCTTACACATGAAGCATAATGTATGACATCCCGCAGTTTAGGATACATTAGATTGCTTGGAGGTGTTTTTGTAGCTCTTTCAGTCTCAAAAGTTGTCAATATATCGAAAATTGAGCTACCTTAACATGGGCGTTTGATTCATGTGATTTTGAGCTCTAAATCAAAAGTTAAAGATGATTTAGTGCGGACATATCAAATTGATTGGCCAGTTAAGATGATCATTACAAAACTATCATTGGTGCTCCTTGAGTAAAGCCTTACACATGAAGCATAATGTATGACATCCCGCAGTTCAGGATACATTAGATTGCTTGGAGGTGTTTTTGTAGCTCTTTCAGTCTCAAAAGTTGTCAATATATCGAAAATTGAGCTACCTTAACATGGGCGTTTGATTCATGTGATTTTGAGCTCTAAATCAAAAGTTAAAGACGATTTAGTGCGGACATATCAAATTGATTGGCCAGTTAAGATGATCATTATATACTGATCACTGGTCCTCCTTAAGTAAAGACTTATAAATGAAGCATGATGCATGGCATCACAAAGTTTGGGATACATTGGATTACTTGGAGGTTTTTTCGTAGCTTTTCAGTATCAAATCTTGTCACAATATGGAAAATAGAGCGAGCTTAACGTGGGCATTGGATTCACGTCATTCCGAACCGTAAATCAAAAGTTACGAACGATTTAGTGCAAATATTTTAAATTGATCGGCTAGTTAAATTTATCATTTTAAAATGATCATTGGTTCTTCTCAAGTTAAAGCTTATAAATGAATAATGCATGGCATCACGCTGTTTGGGATACATTGGATTACTAGGACGCTTTTCTTAGCTCTTTCAGTCAAAAATGTAGTCACAATATTGAAAATTGAGCTAGCTTAACGTGGGCCTTGGATTCATGTCATTTTGATCTCTAAATCAAAAATTAAAGACGATTTAGTGCGGACATGTCAAGTTGATCGGTCAGTTAAAATAATCATTCTAAACTTCTCATTGGTGCTCCTTGAGTAAAGGCTTACAAATGAAGCATAATGCATGGCATCCCATAGTTTAGGATACATTAGATTACTTGGAGTCCTTTTTGTAGCTCTTTCAATCTCAAAAGTTGCCACAATATGGAAAATTGAGCTAGCTTAACGTGGGCGTTGGAATCGTGTCATTCTGAACTCTAAATCAAAAGTTACGACGATTTAGTGCGGACATGTCAAATTGATTGGCCAGTTAAAATGATCATCATAAATTGATCACTGGTGCTCCTTAAGTAAAAGCTTAAAAATGAAGCATAATGCATGGCATCACGGAGTTTGGGATACATTGGATTACTTGGACGCTTTTCATAGCTCTTTTATTCTCAAATGCTGTTACAATATAGAAAATTGAGCTAGCTTAACGTGGGTGTTGGAATCCTATCATTTTGAGCTCTAAATTAAAAGTTAAAGATGACTTAGTGCAGACATGTAAAATTGATCAGCTAGTTAAAATGATCATTTTAAACTTATCAATGGTGCTCCTTGAGTAAAGGCTTATAAATGATGCATAATACATGGGATTATGTAGTTTGGGATACATTGGATTACTTGGAGGCTTCTTCATAGTTCTTTTATTGCCAAAATGTTGTCACAATATAGAAAATTGAGCTAGCTTAACGTGGGCGTTGTAGTCGTGTCATTCTGAACTCTAAATCAAAAGTTACATACGATTTATTGAGGACATGTCAAGTGGATCTGTCAGTTAAAATGAGCATTCTAAACGGGTCATTGGTGCTCTTTAATTAAAGGCTTATAAATGAGGAATAATGCATGGCATCTCACAGTTTGAGATACATTGGATTACTTTGAAGCTTAGTCGTAGCTCTTTTAGTCCTAAATGTTGTCACAATATAGAAAATTGATCTAGCTTAATGTTGGTGTTGGATTCGTGTCACTTTAAACTCTAAATCAAAAGTTACGGACGATTTAGTGCGGACATGTCAAGTTGATCGGCCAATCAAAATGATCATTCTAAACTCCTCATTGGTGCTCCTTGAGTAAAATCTAAAAAATGAAGCATAATGCATGGCATCACAGAGTTTGGGATACATTGGATTACTTGGACGCTTTTTGTAGCTCTTTTAGTCTCAAATGCGGTCACATTATGGAAAATTGAGCTAGCTTAACATGCAGGTTGGACTCACGTCATTTTGAGCTTTGAATCAAAAGTTAAAGACGATTTAGTGCGGACATGTCAAGTTGATCAGCTAGTTAAACTGATCATTCTAAACTTATCATTGGTGCTACTTCAGTAAAGGCTTATAAATGATGCATAATGCATGGGATTACGCAGTTTGGGATACATTGGATTACTTGTAGGCTTCTTCGTTGTTCTTTTAGTCTCAAATGTTGTCATCATTGGAAAATTGAGCTACCTTAACGTGGGCGTTGTATTCGTGTGTGAACTCTAAATCAAAAGTAATAGACGATTTATAACAATTCAAGTGGATTCGGTAGTTAAAATGATCATTTTAAATTGATCATTGGTGCTCTTTAAGTAAAGGCTTATAAATGAATCATAATGCATGGCATCACGCAATTTAGGATACATTGGATTACTTGGAGGCTTTTCCATAGGTATTTCAATCTTAAATTTTATCACAATATAGAAAACTGAACTAGCTTATCTTGAGCGTTCGATTCGTGTCATTGTGAACTCTGAGTCAAAAGTTAAAAATGATTTAGTGCGTACATGTCAACTTAACTGGCCAGTTAAATTGATCATTCTAAACTGATCATTGGTGCTCCTTGAGTAACAGCATATAAGTCAAGCATAATGAATGGTATCATACAGTTTGGGATACATTGGATTACTTGTAGGCTTTGTCGTCCCTATTTAAGTCTAAAATTTTATCACAATATAGAAAATAGAGCTAGCTTTACTTGGGCATTAGATTCGTGTCATTGTGAATTATGAATGAATTCAAATAACACTTTTTTGCTTGCCTCACCGGTACTACTTTATTATTAGTATCGAAAAAAAGGAATTGCGATTTGGATCGAGTGAATACCTATAAATGGATGGATAAAAAAAAGTTTTCTTTATTCCCAAAAAAACGTTAAAGACGATTTAGTGCATACATATCAAGTTGATCGACAAGTTAAATTGATCATTCTAAGCTAATCACTAGTGCTCATTAAGCAAAGGTTTTCAAATGAATCATGATGCTTGGCATCACGAATTTTGGGATAGATTGGATTATTTGGAGGCTTTGTCGTAGCTATTTCGGTCTTAAATTTTGTCACAATATAGAAAAGTGAGCTACCTTAACGTGTGCATTGTATTCGTGTCATTCTAAACTCTAAATAAAAATTTACAGACGATTTAGTGCGGACATATCAAGATGATCGTCCATTTAAATGATCATTCTAAAGGGATCATTGGTGCTCCTTGAGTAAAGGCTTATAAATGTAGCATAATCCTTGACATCACGCAGTTTGGGATGCATTAGATTACTTTGAGGCGAAGTCGTAGCTCTTTCATTCTCAAATGTTGTCACAATATGGAAAATTGAGCTAGTTTAACGTGGGCATTGGATTCATGTCATTTTGCGCTCTAAATTAAAAGTTAAAAACGATTTAGTGTGCACATGTCAAGTTGATCAGCTAGTTAAAATGATCATTCTAAATTGATCATTGGTGCTCCTTTAGTAAAGGCTTATAAATGAAGTATAATGCATGGCATCACGCAATTTGGGAGACATTGGATTACTTGGAGGCTTTGTCGTAGCTATTTTGGTTGTAAATTTTGTCACAATATAGAAAACTGAACTAGCTTAACTTGGGCGTTGGATTCGTGTCATTCTAAACTCTAAATCAAAAGTTACAAACAATTTAGTGCGTAAATATCAAGTTGATCGGCCTGTTAAAATGATCATTCTAAACAGATCATTGATGCTCCTTGAGTAAACAGTTATAAATGAAGCATAATGCATGGCATCACGCAGTTTGGGATACTTTGGATTACTTTGAGACTTTGTCGTCGCTCTTTATGTCTCAAATGTTGTCACAATATGAAAAATTTATCTAGTTTAACGTGGGCGTTGGATTTATGTCATTTTGAGCTCTAAGTTAAAGTTAAAGACGATTTGGTGTGGACATGTCAAGTTAATCAGCTAGTTAAAATGATCATTCTAAACTGATCATTGGTGCTCCTTAAGTAAAGGCTTATAAACAAAGCATAATGCATGGCATCACGCATTTTGCGATACATTGGATTATTTTGATGCTTTGCCATAGCTATTTCAGTCTTAAATTTTATCACAATATAGAAAATTGAGTTAACTTAACTTGGGTGTTGGATTCTTGTCATTCTGAATTTTGAGTCAAAAGCTAAAGACGATTTAGTGTGTACATGTCAAGTTAATCGGGCACTTAAATTGATCATTATAAACTGATCATTGGTGCTCCTTGAGTAACATCGTATAAATCAAGCATAATGCATGGCATCAGAGTTTGGGATAGATTGGATTCCTGGGAGGCTTTGTTGTCGCTATTTCAGTCTCAAATGTTGTCACAATATGGAAAATTGAGCTAGCTTAACGGGGGCATTGGATTCGTGTCATTCTCAACTCTAAATCAAAAGTTACAAATTATTTCGTGCGGACATAACAAGTTGATTGGATTGTTAAAATCATCCTTCTAAACTAATCATTGGTGCTCACTGAGCAAAGTTTTAACAATGAAGCATAATTCATGGCATCACGTTGTTTGGGATAGATTGGATTACTAGGGGGCTTTGTTGTAACTATTTTGGTCTTAAATTTTGTCACAATATAAAAAATTGAGCTAGCTTAACGTGGGCAGTGGATTCGTGTCATTCGGAACTCTAAATAAAATGTTAAAGACAATTTAGTGTGTACATATCAAGTTGATCGATCAGTTAAAATGATCATTCCAAACTGCTCAGTGGTGTTCCTTGGATAAAGGCTTATAAATGAAGCGTAATGCATGGCATCACGCAATTTAGGATAGATTGAATTACTTTGAGGCTATGTCTAGCACTTTCTGTCTCAAATGTTGTCACATTATTGAAAATTGAGCTACCTTAACGTGGGTGTTGATTTTCTGTTATTCTGACCTCTAAATCAAAAGTTACAGACGATTTATTGTGGACATGTCAAGTTGATCGGTCTGTTAAAATTGTCATTCTAAACTGATCATTGGTGCTAGTTAAGTAAAGGCTTATAAATGCAGCATAAAGCATGGAATCACGAAGTTTAGGATATATTGGATTACTTTGAGGCTTTGTCTAGCTCTTGCTGTCGTAAATGTTGTCATAATATGGAAAATTGAGCTAGCTTAACGTGGGTGTTGAATTCATGTTATTTTGTGCTGTAAATCAAAAGTTAAAACGATTTAGTGCGGACATGTCAAGTTGATCATCTAGTTAAAATGTTCATTCTAAACTCATCAATGGTGCCCACTGAGCAAAGGTTTAAAAATGAAGCATAATGCATTGCATCACACAAATTGGGATAGATTGGATTACTTAGAGGCTTTGTTGTAGCAATTTCGGTCTTAAATTTTGTCACAATACAGAACATTGAACTACTTTACTTGGGCATTGGATTCGTGTCGTTCTAAACTCTGAATGAAAAGTTAAGGATTATTTAGTGGGACATGTCAAAGTTATATCGGCCAGTTAAAGCAATCATTCCAAACTGATCATTGGTGCTCCTTGAGTAAAAGCTTCTGAATGAAGCATAATGCATGACATTATGCAGTTTAAGATAGATTGTATTACTTTGAGGCTTTGTCTAGCTCTTTCTGTCTCAAATGTTGTCATAATATGGAAAATATAGCTAGTTTAACATGGGCATTGGATTAGTGTCATTTTGAGCTCTAAATCGAAATTTAAAAACTATTTAGTGCGGATATATCAAGTTGATCACCTAGTTAAAATGATCATTCTAAACTGATCATTGGTGCACCTTAAGTAAAGGTTTACAAATGAAGCATAATGCATGGCATCACGTTGTCTGTGATAGATTGGATTCCTTGGAGGCTTTATCATAACTATTTAAGTCTTAAATTTTGTCACTATATAGAAAATTGAACTAGGTTTACTTAGTTGTTGGATTCGTGTCATTCAGAACTCCAAATCAAAAGCTACAGACGATTTAGTGTGGATATGTCAAGTTGATCGGCCAGTTAAGTTCATCATTCTAAACTGATCATTGGTGCTCATTGAAAAAAAGGTTTACAAATGAAGCATAATGCATGGCATCATGTAGTTTGGGATACATTGGATTACTTGGAGGTTTTGTAATAGATTTATCAGTCTCAAATGTTGTCTTAATATGAAAATTGAGTTAGTTTAACGTGAGCGTTGGATTCATGTAATTTTAAGCTTTAAATAAAAAGTTAAAGACGATTTAGTGCGGATATGAAAAGTTGATCAATTAGTTAAAATCTTCTTTCTAAACTGACCATTGGTGCTCATTGGGCAAAGGTTTAAAAATGAAGCATAATGAACTTTATCAGGCAGTTTGGGATTGATTGGATTATTTTGAGGCTTTGTTGTAGCTATTTCGGTTTTAAAATTTGTCACAATATAGAACATTGAGCTAGCTTCATGTGGGCATCGGAGTCGTGTCATTCTGAACTCTGAATCAAATTAAAGATGATTTAATGCGGAAATATCAAGTTGATCGGCCAGTTAAATTGAACATTATTATTTGATCATTGGTGCTCATTCAGCAAAGGTTTACAAATGAGGCATAATGCATGGTATCACGTTGTTTGGGATAGATTGGATTACTTTGAGGATTTGTCGTAGCTATTTTGGTCTTAAATTTTGCCACAATATAGAAAATTGAGCTAGCTTATGTGGGCGTTGGATTCATGCCATTCTGAACTCTAAATCAATAGTTACAAACGATTTAGTGCGGACATATCAAGTTGATTGGCCAGTTGCAATAATTATTCTAAACTGATAATTGGTGCTCATTGAGCAATTGTTTACAAATGAAGCATAATGCATGGCATTAAAAAGTTTGGGATAGATTGGAGTACTTGGAGGCTTTGTCGTAGCTCTTTCAGTCTCTAATGCTGTCACAATATAGAAAATTGAGATAGCTTAAAGTGGTCGATGGATTCGTGTCATTCTGAACTTGAAATCAAAAGTGACGGACAATTTAGTGCGGACATGTCAAGTTGATCGGCCAGTTAAAATGATCATTCTAAATTGATCATTGCTGCTCCTTGAGTAAATGCTTTTAAATGAAGCATAATGCATGGCATCACGTAGTTCGGGATACATTGGATTACTTAGAGGCTTTGTCATTGCTCTTTCAGTCTCAATTGTTGTCAACATTGAAAATTGAGCAAAATCAACGTGGGCATTGGATTCATGTCATTTTGAGCTCTAAATCAATGTTACAAATGATGTAGTGCGGATATGTCGAGTTGATCAGCTGGTTAAAATGATCGTTCTAAACTAATCATTAGCGCTAATTGAGCAAAGGTTTACCAATGAAGCATAACACATGGTATCACGCAGTTTGAGATAGATTGGATTACTTGGAGGCTTATTCATAGCTATTTTGGTCTTCAAATTTGTCACAATATAGAATATTCAGCTAGCTTAACGTGGGCGTAGGATTCGTGTAATTCGAAACTCTAAATTAAAAGTTTCGGATGATTTAATGCGTAAATGTCAAGTTGATCGGCCAGTTAAAGTGATCATTCTAAACGGATCATTGGTGCTCATTGAGCAATGGTTTTTAAATGAAGCATAATACATGGTGTCACGCAGTTTGGGATAGATTGGATCATTTGAAGGCTTTGTTGTAGCTCTTTCAGTATCAAATGTTGTCACAATGTTGCAAATTGAGCTAGATTAAAGTGGACGTTGGATTCATGTCATTTAAACTTTAAATCAAATGTAAAAGATGATTTAGTGCGGACATGTCAACGTTATCAGCTAGTTAAAATCATCATTCTAAATTGATCATTGGTGCTGATTGAGAAATGGTTTACAAATGAAACATAATGCATGGCTTCACGCTGTTTGGATAGATTGGATAACTTGGAGGCTTTGTCGTAGCTATTTTGCTCTTAAAATTTATCACAATATAGAATATTCACCTAGCTTAATGTGGGAGTAGGATTCTTGTTATTATGAACTCTAAATCAATAGTTTCGGATGATTTAGTGCGGACATGTCAAGTTGATCGGCCAGTTAAAGTGATCATTCTAAATTGATTATTGGTGCTCCTTGAGTAAAGGTTTATATAGTAAGCATAATGCATGGCTTCACGTAGTTTTGGAAACATTGGATGAAAAGTTATGGACAATTTAGTGCAGACATGTCAAGTTGATTGGCCAATTAAAGTGATTATTCTAAACAGCTCATTGGTTCTTATTAAGCAAAGGTTTACAAATGAAGCATGATGCTTGGCATCACACCGTTCAGGGTAGATTGTATTACTTGGAGGCGTTTTCGTAGCTATTTCAGTCTTAAGTTATATCACAATATAGAAAATTAAGCTAGCTTAATGTGGGCATTGGATTCGTGTCATTCTGAATTTGAAATCAAAAGTTACAAACGATTTAGTGCAGACATGTCAAGTTGTCGGCCAAAGTGATCATTCTAAATTGTTCACTGGTGCTCCTTGAGTAAAGGGTTATTTATTAAGCATAATGCGTGGCTTCACGTAGTTTTGGATACATTGGATGAAAAGTTATGGACGATTTAGTGCGGACATGTTAAGTTGATTCGCCAATTAAAGTGATCATTCTAAACTGCTCATTGGTTTTCATTAAGCAAAGGTTTACAAATGAAGCATAATGCATGGCCTCACGCCGTTTATAATAGATTGGATTACTTGGAGGCTTTTTCGTAGCTATTGCACTCTTAAATTATATCACAATATAGAAAATTAAGCTAGTTTAAAGTGGGCGTTGCATTCGTGTGATTCTGAATTTGAAATCAAAAGTTACGAATGCTTTAAGGTGGACATGTCAAGTTGATCGGCCAGTTAAAATGATCATTCTAAACTGATCACTGGTGCTCCTTGAGTAAAGGCTTATAAATGAAGCATAATACATGGTATCACGCTGTTTGGGATACATTCGATTACTTGGAGGCTTTGTCGTTGCACTTTCTATCTCAATTGTTGCACAACATTGAAAATTGAGCTAGATCAACGTGGGTGTTGGATTCATATCATTTTGAGCTCTAAGTCAAATGTTAAAGATGATGTAGTGCGGGCATGTCAAGGTGATCAGCCAGTTAAAATGATCATTCTAAACTGATCATTGGTGCTCATTGAGCAGAGGTTTACCAATGAAGAATAATGCATGGCATCAAGCGGTTTGAGATATATTGGATTACTTGGAGGCTTTGTTGTAGCTATTTCGGTCTTAAATTTCATCACAATATAGAATATTGTGCTAGCTTAACGTGGGTGTTGGATTCGTGTCATTCTAAACTTTAAATCAAAAGGTATGGGAGATTTAGTGCGTACATGTCAAGTTGATCGGCTAGTTCAAATGATCATTCTGAACTTATCAATGGTGCTCATTGAGTAAAGGCTTATAAATGAATCAAACTGCAAGGCATTACACAGTTTGGGATAGATTGGATTATTTAGAGGCTTTGTCGTAACTCTTTCAGTCTGAAATGTTGTCGCAATATTGAAAATTTAGCTAGATTAACGTGGGCATTGGATTGATGTCATTTTGAGCTCTAAATTAAATGTTAAACATGATTTAGTGCAGACATGTCAAGGTTATCAGCTAGTTAAAATCATCATTGTAAACTTATCATTGGTGCTCATTGAGAAATTGTTTACAAATGAAGCGTAATGCATTGCTTCACACAGTTTGGATAGATTAGATTACTTGGAGGCTTTGTCGTAGCTATTTATGTCTTAAATTTTGTCACAATGTAGAATATTCAGTTAGCTTAACGTGGGCGTAGAATTCGTGTAATTCTGAACTATAAATCAAAAATTTCAGATGATTTAATGTGTACATGTCACGTTGATCGGCCTGTTAAAGTGATCATTCTAAACGGATCATTGGTGCTCATTGAGGAACGGTTTATAAATGAAGCATAATGCATGGCATCACGCAGTTTGGGATAGATTGGATTACTTGGTGGCTTTGTCGTAGCTATTTCAGTATCAAATGTTGTCACAATGTTGCAAATTGAGCTAGATTAACGTGGGTGTTGGGTTCATGTCATTTAAGCTTTAAATCAAATGTAAAAGATGATTTAGTGCGGACATGTCAAGGTTACCAGCTAGTTAAAAACATCATTCTAACCTGATCATTGGTGCTGATTTGGAAATGGTTTACAAATGAAACATAATGCCTGGCTTCACGCTGTTTGGAGAGATTGGATTACTTGTAGGATTTGTCGTAGCTAATTCGGTATTAAATTTTGTAATAGTATAGAATATTCAGCTAGCTTAACGTGGGCATACGATTCGTGTAATTCTGAACTCTAAATAAAAAGTTTCGGATGATTTAATGCGAACATGTCAAGTTGATCGGTCAGTTAAAGTGATTATTCTAAACGGATTATTTGTGCTCATTGAGCAATGGTTTATAAATGAAGCATAATTCATGGTATCACGCAGTTTGGGATAGATTAGATTACTTGAAGGCTTTGTCGTAGCTCTTTCAGTCTCAAATGTTGTCACAATGTTGAAAATTGAGGTAGATTAACGTGGGCACTGTATTCATGTCATTTAAGCTTTAAATCAAATGTAAGAGATGATTTAGTGCAGACATGTCAAAGTTATCAACTAGTTAAAATCATCATTCTAAGCTGATCATTTGTGCTGATTGAGAAATGGTTTACAAATGAAACATAATGCAGGGCTTCACGCTGTTTGGATAGATTGGATTACTTGGAGTCTTTGTCGTAGCTATTTCGGTCTTAAATTTTGTCACAATACAGAATATTCAGCTAGCTTAATGTGGGAGTAGGATTCCTGTAATTCTGAACTCTAAATCAATAGTTTTGGATGATTTCGTACAGACATGTCAAGTTGATCGGCCAGTTAAAGTGATCATTCCAAATTGATCATTGGTGCTCCTTGAGTAAAGGCTTATAAATTAAGCATAATGCATGGCTTCACATAGTTTTGGGTACACGGGATGAAAAACTTATGGACGATTTAGTGCGGACAGGTCAAGTTGATTGGTTAATTAAAGTGATCAATCTAAACAGCTCATTGGTTCTCATTGAGCAAGGGTTTACAAATGAAGCATAATTCATGGCATCACGCCGTTTAGGATATATTGAATTACTCGTAGCTATTGCAGTCTTAAGTTACATCACAATACAGAAAATTAAGCTAGCTTAACGCGGGCGTTGGATTCGTGTCATTCTGAACTTGAAATCAAAAGTTACAGATGATTTAGTGCGGACATGTCAAGTTTATCGGCCAGTTAAAGTGATCATTCTAAATTGATCATTTGTGCTCCTTGAGTAAAGGCTTATATATTTAGCCTAATGCATGGCTTCACGTAGTTTTGGATACATTGGATGAAAAGTTATGGACGATTTAGTGCGGACATGTCAAATTGATTTTCCAATTAAAGTGATCATTCTATACTGCTCATTGGTTATCATTGAGCAAAGGTTTACAAATGAAACATAATGCATGGCCTCACGCCGTTTAGGATAGATTGGATTACTTGGAGGCTTTTTCATAGCTTTTGTGGTCCTAAATTATGTCACAATGTAGAAACTTAAGCTAGATTAACGTGGGCGTTGGATTCGTGTCATTCCGAATTTGAAATTAAAAGTTACAGATAATTTAGTGCGGAAATACCAAGTTGATCAGGCAATTAAAGTGATCATTCTAAACTACTTATTGGTGCTCATTGAGCAAAGGTTTACAAATGAAGCATAATGCATGGCATCACACAATTTAGGATATATTAGATTACTTAGAGGCTTTGTCATAGCTAATGCGGCTTTAAATTTGATCACAATAAAGAAAATTGAGTTAGCTTAATGTGGGCATTGGATTCGTGTCAATCTGAACTCTAAATCAAAAGTTACGAACAATTTAGTGCGGACATGTCAAGTTGCTCGGCCATATAAAATGATCATCTTAAACTGATCATTGGGCTTCCTTGAGTAAAGGCTTATAAATGAAGCATAATGCATGACATCATGCAGTTTGGGATAGATTGGTTTTTTTTTGAGGCTTTGTCATAGCTCTTTAAGTCTCAAATGTTGTCACAATGTTGCAAATTTAGCTAGATTAACGTGGGCATTGGATTCATGTCATTTAAGCTTTAAATAAAATGTAAAAGAAGATTTAGTGCGGACATGTCAGGGTTATTGGCTAGTTAAATTGATCATTCTAAACTGATCATTGCTGCTGATTGAGAAATGATTTACAAATGAAGCATAATGCATGGCGTCACGCGATTTGGAATAGATTGGATTACTTGGAGGCTTTGTTATACCTATTTCGGTCTTAAATTTTGTCACAATATAGAATATTGAGCTAGCTTAATGTGGGCATTGGATTCGTGTCACTCGGAACTCTAAATCAAAAGTTAGAGACGATTTAGTGCGTACTTGCCAAGTTGATCGTTCAGTTAAAATGATCATTCTAAACTGATTATTGGTTCTCCTTTAGAAAAGGCTTATAAATGAGGCATAATGCATGGCATCATTCAGTTTGGGATACAATGTAATACTTGGAGGCTTTGTCATAGCTATATCATTCTTAAATTTTGTCACAATATAGAAAATTGAGCTAGCTTAACGTGGGAGTTGGATTCATGTCATTCTGAACTTTAAATCAAAAGTTACAAACGATTCAGTGCGGACAATTTTATCGGCTAGTTAAATTGATAATTCTAAACTGATCATTGGTGCTCATTGAGCAAAGGTTAACAAATGAAGCATAATGCATGGCATCACGCAGTTTGGGATAGATTAGATTACTTGGAGGCTTTGTCATACCTATTTTCATCTTAAATTTTGTTATATTATAGAGCATTGACCTAGCTTAACGTGGGCGTTGGATACGTGTCATTCTGAACTCTAAATCAAAAGTTACAGACGATTTAGTACGGACATGTCAAGTAGATCAGCCGGTTAAAGTAATCATTCTAAACTGATCAATAGTACTCCTTGAGTAAAGGTTTATAAATGAAGCATAATGCATGGCATCCCGTAGTTTAGGATGATTGGATTACTTGAAGGCTTTGTGGTAGCTCGTTCATCTCAAATGTTGTCATAATATTAAAAACTGAGCTAGCTTAATGTGGGCGTTGGATTCGTGTCATTCTGAACTTTAAATAAAAAATTACGTATGACTTAATGCGTATATTTCAAGTTGATTTTCCAAGTAAAATAATCATTCTAAGCTGATCACTGGAGCACCTTTAGTAAAAGCTTATAAATGAAGCGTAATGCATGGCATCATGCAGTTTGGGATATATTGGAGCACTTTGTGGTTTTGTGGTAGCTATTAAGGTCTTAAATTTCGTCACTATATAGAAAATATATTGAGCAAGCTTAACGTGGTGTTGGATTCATGTCATTCTGAACTCTAACCAAAACTTACGGACAATTTAGTGCGGACATGTTAATTTTATCGGCTTGTTAAATGGATAATTCTAAACTGATCATTGGTGCTCATTGAGCAATAGTTTACAAATGAAGCATAATTCATGGCATCACGTAGTTTGGGATAGGTTGGATTACCTGAAGTCTTTATCGTTGCTATTTTGTTACTTTCTCAGAATATCGAATATTGAGCTACCTTAACGTGGGCATTGGATGCGTGTCATTCAGAACTCTAAATCAAAAGTTACGAACGATTTGGTGCACACATGTCAAGTTGCTCGACCAGTTAAAATGATCATCTTAAACTGATCATTGGGCCTCCTTGAGTAAAGGCTTATAAATGAATAATAATGCATGGCATCACACAGTTCGAGATACATTGGATTACTTGGAGGCTTTGTCGTAGCTCTTTCAATGTCAAATGTTGTCACAATATTGAAAATGGAGCTAGATCAACGTGTGTGTTTCATTCTGAACACTAAATCAAAAGTTACAGACGATTTAGTGTGGAAATATCAAGTTGATCGGCCAATTAAAATGATCATTCGTGACTCATCATTAGTGCTCCTTGAGTAAAGGCTTATAAATGAAGCATAATGCATGTCATCACGCAGTTGGGATACATTGGATTATTTGGAGCCTTTGTTGTAGGCCTTTCAGTTTCAAATGTTTTCACAATATTGAAAATTGAGCGAGATTAACGTGGGCATTGGATTTGTGTCATTCTGAACTCTAAATCAAACGAAAGATTTAGTGCATACATTTCTAGTTGATCGGCCAATTAAAATGATCATTCTTAACTGATCATTGGTGATCTTTGAGTAAAGCTTATAAATGAAGTATAATGCATGGCATCATGCATTTTGGGATACATTGGATTACTTGGAGGCTCTGTCGTAGCTGTTTCAGTCTCAAATGTTTTTATAATAATGAAAATTGATTTAGATTAACGTGGGCGTTGGATTCGTGTCATTTTGTACTCTAAATCAAAAGTTACAGAAGATTCAGTGCGGACATGTCAAGTTGATCGGATTGTGAAAATGATCATTCTTAACTGATCATTGGTGCTCCTTGAGTAAAGGCTTATAAATGAAGCATAATTCATGGCATCAAGCAGTTTGGGAAACATTGAATTACTTGGAGGCTTATCGTAGCTCTTTCAATCTCAAATGTTGTCACAATATTGAAAATTGAGCTAGATTAATGTGGGTGTTGGATTCATGTCATTTTGAACTCTAAATAGAATGTTAAAGATGATCTTGTGCTGACATGTCAAGTTGATCAGCTAGTTAAAATGATCATTCTAAACTTATCATTGGTGCTCATTGAGCATATGGTTTACAAATGAAGCATAATGAATGACATTGTGTAGTTTGGGATTGATTGGATTACTTGAATGCTTTGTCGTATCTTTTTCAGTCTTAAATTTAATCACAATATAGAAAACTGAGCTAGCTTAACGTGGGCATTGCATTCATGTCATTTTGAACGTTAAAACAAAAGTTAAAGACGATTTAGTACATACAAGTCAAATTGATCGGCTAGTTAAACTGATAATTCTAAACTGATCATTGGAGCACCTTTAGTAAAAGCCTTTAAATGAAGCATAATGCATGGCATCATGCAGTTTGGGAAAATTTGGAAAACTTTGAGGCTTTGTCGTAGCTATTAAGCTCTTAAATTTTGTCGCAATATAGAAAATTGAGCTAGCTTAACGTGGGCGTTGGATTCATGTCATTCTGAACTTTAAATCAAAGTTACGGATGATTTAGTGAGGACATGTCAAATTTATCGGCTAGTTAAATTAATCATTCTAAGCTGATCATTGATGCTCATTATGCAAATGCTTACAAATAAAGCATAATGCATGACATCACGGAGTTTGGGATAGATTGGATTACTTGGAGGCTTTCTCGTACCTATTTGGGTCTTAAATTTTTCACAATACAGAATATTGAGCTAGCTTAACATGGACATTGGATTCGTGTTATTCTGAACTCTAAATCAAAAGTTACGGAAAATTTAGTGCGGAAATGTCAAGTTTATCAGCTAGTTAAATTGATCATTCTAAACTGATCATTGGTGCTCATTCAGCAAAGGTTTACAAATGAAGCATAATTCATGGCATCAAGCAATTTAGGATTGATTGGATTACTTGGAGTCTTTATCGTAGCTATTTCGGTCTTGAATTTTATCACAATATAGAAAATTAAGCTAGCTTAACGTGTGCGTTGGATTAATGTCATTTTGAACTTTAAATCAAAAGTTACAGATGATTTAGTGCGGACATATCAAGTTTATCAGCTAGTTAAATTGATCATTCTAAACTAATAATTGGTGCTCATTAAGCAAAGGTTTACAAATGAAGCATGATGCAAGGCATCACGCAGTTTTGGATAGATTAGAATATTTGTAGGCTTGGTCGTACCTATTTAGGTCTTAAGTTTTGTCACAATATAGAAAATTGAGCTATTTTAAGGTGGGTGTTGGATGAGTGTTATTCTGAACTCTAAATAAAAAGTTGCAGACGATTTAGTGTGTAAATGTCAAGTTGATCGGCCAGTTAAAATGACAATTCTAAACTGATCTTTAATTCTCATTGAGAAAAAGCTTATAAATGAACCATAATCCATGGTATCATGCAGTTTGGGATACATTGGATTACTTGGAGGATTTGTCGTAGCTATTTCATTTTTAAATTTTGTCACAATATAAAAAATTGAGCTAGCTTAACGTGGGCGTTGGATTCATGTCATTCTGAACTTTAAATCAAAAGTTATGGACGATTTAGTGCAGATATGTCAAGTTTATCGCCTAGTTAAATTGATCTTTCTAAACTGATCATTGCTGCTCATTGAGCAAAGGTTAACAAATTAAGCATAATGCATGACATCACGCAGTTTGGGATAGATTGGATTAATTAGAGGCATTGTAGTACCTATTTTGGTCTGAAGTTTTGTCACAATATAAAATATTGAGCTAGCTTAATGTGGGCTATGAATGCGTGTCGTTCTGAACTTTAAATCAAAAGTTATGGACAATTTAGAGCGGATAAGCCAAGTGTATCGGCTAGTTAAATGATCATTCTAAACTGATCATTGGTGATCATTGAGTAAACGTTAACAAATGAAGCATAATGCATGGCATCACGCAGTTTGGGACAAATTAGATTTTTGGGAGGCTTTTTCGTAGCTATTTTAGTCTTAAATTATGTTACAATATAGAGCATTGAGCTAGCATAACGTGGGCATTGTATACGTGTCATTCTAAACTCTAAACAAAAGTTACGAACAATTTAGTACAAACATGTCAAGGTTGTCGGCTAGTTAAAGTGATCATTCTAAACTTATCATTCTAAATTGATCATTAGTGCTGCTTGAGTAAAGGCTTATAAATAAAGCATATTGCATGGCATCACGTAATTTAGGATGATTGAATTACTTGAAGGCTTTGTGGTAGCTCATTCAGTCTCAAATGTTGTCACAAAATAGAAAATTGAGCTAGTTTAACGTGGGTGTTTGATTCGTGTCATTCTGAACTTTAAATGAAAAGTTACGAATGACATAGTGTGATATGTCAAGTTGATTGTCCAGGTAAAATGATCATTCTAAGCTGATTATTGGTGGACCTTTAGTAAAAGCTTATAATGAAGCATAATGCATTGCATCATGCAGTTTGGGATATATTGGACTACTTTGAGGATTTGTCGTAGCTATTAAGGTCTTAAATTTACTTACAATACAAAAATTTGAGCTAGCATAACGTGGGCATTAGATTTATGTCATTCTGAACTATAAATCAAAACTTACGGACAATTTAGTGCATACATGTCAAGTTTCTCGGCTAGTTAAACTAATCAGTCTAAACTGATCATTGTTGTTCATTGAGAAAATATTTACAAATGAAACATAATTCATGGCATCACGCAATTTGGGATAGATGGGATTACTTGGAGTCTTTATCGGAGCTATTTTGGTCTTAAATTTTATCACAATATAGAATATTGAGCTAGCTTAACATGTGCGTTGGATTCGTGTGATTATGAACTATAAATAAAAGTTACGGATGTTTTAGTGCGGACATTTCAAATTGATCGGCCAGGTAAAGTGATCATCCTAAGCTGATTATTCTAAACTGATCATTAGTGCTACTTGAGTAAAAGCTTATAAAAGAAGGATAATGCATGACATCACGCTGTTTAGGATATATTGGATTACATGAAGGCTTTGTGTTAGCTCTTTCAGTCTAAAATGTTGTAACAGTATAGAAAATTGAGTTAGCTTAACGTTAGCGTTGGATTCGTGTCATTCAGAACGTTAGAACAAAAGTTAAAGACGATTTAATGGGTACATGTCAAATTGATCGGCCAGTGAAAGTGATCATTCTAAACTAATCATTGGTGCGCCTTGAGTAAAGGCTTATAAATGAAGCATAATTCATGACATCATGCAGTTTGGGTTAGATTGGTTTACTTGGATGCTTTGTCGTATCTATTTTGATCTTAAATTTCGTCACAATATAGAACATTGAGCAACCTTAACGTGAGCATTCGATTCATGTCATTCTGAACTTTAAATCAAAAGTTACGGACGATTTAGTGCGGATATGTCAATTTTATCGGCTAGTTAAATTGATCATTCTAAACTGATCATTGGTGCTCATTGATCAAAGGTTTACCAATGAAGCATGATGCATGCATCATGCAGTCTGGGATAGATTGGATAACTTGGAGGCTTCGTCATAGCTATTTCGTTTTTAAAATATTCAAAATATAGAAAATTGAGATAGCTTAACATCGGCGTTGGACTCATGTCATTCTGAACTTTAAATCAAAAGTTATGTACGATTTAGTGTGGACAAATCAAGTTTATCGGCTAGTTAAATTGATCATTCTAAACTGATCATTGGTGCTCATTGAGTAAAGGTTTACCAATGAAGCATGATGCATGCATCATGCAGTTTTGGATAGATTGGATAACTTGGAGGCTTTGTCATAGATATTTTGTTCTTAAATTTTTCAAAATATAGAAAATTGAGCTAGATTAACATCGGCATTGGACTCATGTCATTTTCAACTTTAAATCAAATGTTATTGATGATTTAGTGCAGACATGTCAACTTTATCGGCTAGTTAAATTGATCATTCTAAACTAATCATTGGTGATCATTGAGCAAAGGTTTACAAATGAAGCATAATGCATGGCATCACGTAGTTTGGGATAGATTGAATTACTTGGAGGCTTTGTCGAGCTGTTTTGGTCTTGAATTTTGACCATATATAGAATATTGAGCTAGCTTTAATCATTGGTTCTCCTTGATTAAAGGCTTATAAATGAAGCATAGTGCATGGCATCACACAGTTTGGGATACATTGGAGTACCTAGATGCTTTGTCATATCTATTTCGGTCTTAAATTTTGTCACAATATAGAAAATTGAGCTACTTTAATGTGGGCGTTAGATTCATGTAATTCTGAACTCTAAATCAAAAGTTAAGAATGATTTAGCATACACATGTCAAGTTTATCGGCTAGTTAAATTGATCATTTTAAACTGATCATTGGTGCTCATTGATCAAAGGTTTACCAATTAAGCATAATGCATGGCATAACGAAGTTTGGGATAGATTGGATAACCTGGAGCCTTTGTCATAGCTATTTCGCTATTTTGTCACAATATAGAATATTGAACTAGCTTAGCGTGGACGTTGGATTCATGTCATTCGGTACTCTAAATTAAAAGTTAGATATGATTTAGTGCGAACTTGTCAAGTTGATCGGCCAGTTAAAATGATCAATCTAAAGTGATCATTGGTGGTCTTTGAGTAAAGGCATATAAATGAAGCATAAAGCATGTCATTAAGCACTTTGGGATACATTGGATTACTTGGAGGCTTTGTCTTAGCTATTTCGTTCTTATATTTTAGAAAATTGAGTTAGCTTAACGTGGGTGTTGGATTCATGTTATTCTGAACTTTAAATAAAAAGTTAGGGAGGATTTAGTGTGGACATGTCAAGTTTATCGGCTTGTTAAATTGATCATTCTAAACTGATCATTGGTGCTCATTTAGCAATGGTGTACAACTGAAGCATGGTATCACGCAGTTTGGGATAGATTTGATTACTTGGAGGCTTTGTCGAGCTATACTGATCTTTAACGTGGGCGTTGGATACATGTCATTCTGAACTGTAAATAAAAAGTTACGGACGTTTTAATACTGACATATCAAGTTAATCAACCAGTTAAATTGAGCATTCTANAAAGTGATCATTCTAAACTGCTCATTGGTTTTCATTGAGCAAAGGTTTACAAATGAAGCATAATGCATGGCCTCACGCCGTTTATAATAGATTGGATTACTTGGAGGTTTTTTCGTAGCTATTGCGCTCTTAAATTATATCACAATATAGAAAATTAAGCTAGTTTAAAGTGGGCGTTGGATTCGTGTGATTCTGAATTTGAAATCAAAAGTTACGAATGCTTTAAGGTGGACATGTCAAGTTGATCGGCCAGTTAAAATGATCATTCTAAACTGATCACTGGTGCTCCTTGAGTAAAGGCTTATAAATGAAGCATAGTACATGGTATCACGCAGTTTGGGATACATTTGATTACTTGGAGGCTTTGTCGTTGCACTTTCTATCTCAATTGTTGCACAACATTGAAAATTGAGCTAGATCAACGTGGGTGTTGGATTCATATCATTTTGAGCTCTAAGTCAAATGTTAAAGATGATGTAGTGCGGGCATGTCAAGGTGATCAGCCAGTTAAAATGATCATTCTAAACTGATAATTGGTGCTCATTGAGCAGAGGTTTACCAATGAAGCATAACGCATGGCATCAAGCGGTTTGAGATATATTGGATTACTTGGAGGCTTTGTTGTAGCTATTTCGGTCTTAAATTTCGTCACAATATAGAATATTGTGCTAGCTTAACATGGGTGTTGGATTCGTGTCATTCTAAACTTTAAATCAAAAGGTACGGGAGATTTAGTGCGTACATGTCAAGTTGATCGGCTAGTTCAAATGATCATTCTGAACTTATCAATGGTGCTCATTGAGTAAAGGCTTATAAATGAATCAAACTGCAAGGCATTACACAGTTTGGGATAGATTGGATTATTTAGAGGCTTTGTCGTAACTCTTTCAGTTTGAAATGTTGTCGCAATATTGAAAATTTTGCTAGATTAACGTGGGCATTGGATTGATGTCATTTTGAGCTCTAAATTAAATGTTAAACACGATTTAGTGCAGACATGTCAAGGTTATCAGCTAGTTAAAATCATCATTCTAAACTTATCATTGGTGCTCATTGAGAAATTGTTTACAAATGAAGTATAATGCATGGCTTCACACAGTTTGGATAGATTAGATTACTTGAAGTCTTTATCGTTGTTATTTTGGTACTTTATCACAATATCGAATATGGAGCTACCTTAACGTGGGCGTTGGATGCGTGTAATTCAGAACTCTAAATCAAAAGTTACGAACGATTTAGTGCACACATGTCAAGTTGCTCGACCAGTTAAAATGATCATCTTAAACTGATCATTGGGGTTCCTTGAGTAAAGGCTTATAAATGAATCATAATGAATGGCATCACACAGTTCGAGATACATTGGATTACTTGGAGGCTTTTCGTAGCTCTTTCAATGTCAAATGTTGTCACAATATTGAAAATGGAGCTAGATCAACGTGTGTGTTTCATTCTGAACACTAAATCAAAAGTTATAGACGATTTAGTGTGGAAATATCAAGTTGATCGGCCAATTAAAATGATCATTCGTGACTCATCATTAGTGCTCCTTGAGTAAAGGCTTATAAATGAAGCATAATGCATGTCGTCACGCAGTTGGGATACATTGGATTATTTGGAGCCTTTGTTGTAGGCCTTTCAGTTTCAAATTTTTTCACAATATTGAAAATTGACCGAGATTAACGTGGGCGTTGGATTTGTGTCATTCTGAACTCTAAATCAAACGAAAGATTTAGTGCATACATTTCTAGTTGTTCGGGCAATTAAAATGATCATTCTTAACTAATCATTGGTGATCTTTGAGTAAAGCCTTATAAATGAAGTATAATGCATGGCATCACGCATTTTGGGATACATTGGATTACTTGGAGGCTCTGTCGTAGCTGTTTCAGTCTCAAATGTTTTTATAATAATGAAAATTGATCTAGATTAACATGGGCATTGGATACGTGTCATTTTGTACTCTAAATGAAAAGTTACAAAAGATTTAGTGCGGACATGTCAAGTTGATCGGATTGTGAAAGTTATCATTCTTAACTGATCATTGATGCTCCTTGAGTAAAGGCTTATAAATGAAGCATAATTCATGGCATCAAGCAGTTTGGGAAACATTGAATTACTTGGAAGCTTATCGTAGCTCTTTCAATCTCAAATGGTGTGACAATATTGAAAATTGAGCTAGATTAATGTGGCTGTTGGATTCATGTAATTTTGAGCTCTAAATAGAATGTTAATGATGATCTTGTGCTGACATATCAAGTTGATCAGCTAGTTAAAATGATCATTCTAAACTTATCATTGGTGCTCATTGAGCATATGGTTTACAAATGAAGCATAATGAATGACATTGCGTAGTTTGGGATTGATTGGATTACTTGAATTCTTTGTCGTATCTTTTTCAGTCTTAAATTTAATCACAATATAGAAAACTGAGCTAGCTTAACGTGTGCATTGCATTCATGTCATTTTGAACGTTAAAACAAAAGTTAAAGACAATTTAGTACATACAAGTCAAACTGATCGGCTAGTTAAACTGATAATTCTAAACTGATCATTGGAGCGCCTTTAGTAAAAGCCGTCAAATGAAGCATAATGCATGGCATCATGCAGTTTGGGAAAAATTGGACAACTTTGAGGCTTTGTCGTAGCTATTAAGCTCTTAAATTTTGTCGCAATATAGAAAATTGAGCTAGCTTAACGTGGGCCTTGGATTCATGTCATTCTGAACTTTAAATCAAAGTTACGGATGATTTAGTGAGGACATGTCAAATTTATCGGCTAGTTAAAATAATCATTCTAAGCTGATCATTGATGCTCATTATGCAAATGTTTACAAATAAAGCATAATGCATGGCATCACGCAGTTTGGGATAGATTGGATTACTTGGAGGCTTTCTCGTACCTATTTGGGTCTTAAATTTTTCACAATACAGAATATTGAGCTAGCTTAACATGGACATTGGATTCGTGTTATTCTGAATTCTAAATCAAAAGTTACGGAAAATTTAGTGCGGAAATGTCAAGTTTATCAGCTAGTTAAATTGATCATTCTAAACTGATCATTGGTGCTCATTCAGCAAATGTTTACAAATGAAGCATAATTCATGGCATCACGCAATTTAGGATTGATTGCATTACTTGGAGTCTTTATCGTAGCTATTTCGGTCATAAATTTTATCACAATATAGAAAATTAAGCTAGCTTAACGTGTGCGTTGGATTAATGTCATTTTGAACTTTAAATCAAAAGTTACATATGATTTAGTGCGGACATGTCAATTTTATCAGCTAGTTAAATTGATAATTCTAAACTGATAATTGGTGCTCATTGAGCAAAGGTTTACAAATGAAGTATGATGCAAGGCATCACGCAGGTTTGGATAGATTAGAATATTTGTAGGCCTGGTTGTACCTATTTAGGTCTTAAGTTTTGTCACAATATAGAAAATTGAGCTATTTTAAGGTGGGTGTTGGATGAGTGTTATTCTGAACTCTAAATAAAAAGTTACAGACGATTTAGTGTGTAAATGTCAAGTTGATCGGCCAGTTAAAATGATAATTCTAAACTGATCTTTAATTCTCATTGAGAAAAAGCTTATAAATGAACCATAATCCATGGTATCATGCAGTTTGGGGTACATTAGATTACTTGGAGGATTTGTTGTAGCTATTTCATTTTTAAATTGTGTCACAATATAAAAAATTGAGCTAGCTTAACGTGGGCGTTGGATTCATGTCATTATGAACTTTAAATCAAATGTTATGGACGATTTAGTGCAGATATGTCATGTTTATCGCCTAGTTAAATTGATCTTTCTAAACTGATCATTGCTGCTCATTGAGCAAAGGTTAACAAATTAAGCATAATGCATGACATCACGCAGTTTTGGATAGATTGGATTAATTAGAGGCATTGTAGTACCTATTTTGGTCTTAAGTTTTGTCACAATATAAAATATTGAGCTAGCTTAACGTGGGCTATGAATGCGTGTCGTTCTGAACTTTAAATCAAAAGTTATGGACAATTTAGAGCGGATAAGCCAAGTTTATCGGCTAGTTAAATGATCATTCTAAACTGATCATTGGTGCTCATTGAGTAAACGTTAACAAATGAAGCATAATGCATGATATCACGCAGTTTGGGACAAATTAGATTTTTGGGAGGCTTTTTCGTAGCTATTTTGGTCTTAAATTATGTTACAATATAGAGCATTGAGCTAGCATAACGTGGGCATTGTATACGTGTCATTCTAAACTCTAAACAAAAGTTACGAACAATTTAGTACAAACATGTCAAGGTTGTCGGCTAGTTAAAGTGATCATTCTAAACTTATCATTCTAAACTGATCATTAGTGCTGCTTGAGTAAAGGCTTATAAACAAAGCATATTGCTTGGCATCACGTAATTTAGGATGATTGGATTACTTGAAGGCTTTGTGGTAGCTCATTCAGTCTCAAATGTTGTCACAAAATAGAAAATTGAGCTAGTTTAACGTGGGTGTTTGATTCGTGTCATTCTGAACTTTAAATGAAAAGTTACGAAGGACTTAGTGTGATATGTCAAGTTGATTGTCAAGGTAAAATGATCATTCTAAACTGATCATTGGTGGACCTTTAGTAAAAGCTTATAATGAAGCATAATGCATTGCATCATGCAGTTTGGGATATATTGGACTACTCTGAGGATTTGTCGTAGCTATTAAGGTCTTAAATTTAGTTACAATATAAAAATTTGAGCTAGCATAACGTGGGCATTAGATTTATGTCATTCTGAACTATAAATCAAAACTTACGGAAAATTTAGTGCATACATGTCAAGTTTATCGGCTAGTTAAACTAATCAGTCTAAAATGATCATTGTTGTTCATTGAGAAAATATTTACAAATGAAATATAATTCATGGCATCACACAATTTGAATAGATGGGATTGCTTGGAGTCTTTATCGGAGCTATTTTGGTCTTAAATTTTATCACAATATAGAATATTGAGCTAGCTTAACATGTGCGTTGGATTCGTGTCATTATGAACTATAAATAAAAGTTACGGATGTTTTAGTGCGGACATTTCAAATTGATCGGCCAGCTAAAATGATCATCCTAAGCTGATCATTCTAAACTGATCATTAGTGCTACTTTGGTAAAGGCTTATAAAAGAAGGATAATGCATGACATCACGCTGTTTAGGATATATTGGATTACATGAAGGCTTTGTGTTAGCTCTTTCAGTCTAAAATGTTGTAACAGTATAGAAAATTGAGTTAGCTTAACGTTGGCGTTGGATTCGTGTCATTCAGAACGTTAAAACAAAAGTTAAAGACGATTTAATGCGTACATGTCAAATTGATCGGCCAGTGAAACTGATAATTCTAAACTAATCATTGGTGTGCCTTGATTAAAGGCTTATAAATGACGCATAATTCATGACATCATGCAGTTTGGGTTAGATTGGTTTACTTGGATGCTTTGTCGTATCTATTTTGATCTTAAATTTCGTCACAATATAGAACATTGAGCAACCTTAACGTGGGCATTCGATTCATGTCATTCTGAACTTTAAATCAAAAGTTACGGACGATTTAGTGCGGATATGTCAAGTTTATCGGCTAGTTAAATTGATCATTCTAAACTGATCATTGGTGCTAATTGAGCAAAGGTTTACCAATGAAGCATGATGCATGCATCATGCAGTCTGGGATAGATTGGATAACTTGGAGGCTTCGTCATAGCTATTTCGTTTTTTAATTTTTCAAAATATAGAAAATTGAGATAGCTTAACATCGGCGTTGGACTCATGTCATTCTGAACTTTAAATCAAAAGTTATGTACGATTTAGGGTGGACAAATCAAGTTTATCGGCTAGTTAAATTGATCATTCTAAACTGATCATTGGTGCTCATTGAGTAAAGGTTTACCAATGAAGCATGATGCATGCATCACGCAGTTTGGGATAGATTGGATAACTTGGAGGCTTCGTCATAGATATTTTGTTCTTAAATTTTTCAAAATATAGAAAATTGAGCTAGATTAACATTGGCGTTGGACTCATGTCATTTTCAAATTTAAATCAAAAGTTATTTATGATTTAGTGCGGACATGTCAAGTTTATCGGCTAGTTAAATTGATCATTCTAAACTAACCATTGGTGATCATTGAGCAAAGGTTTACAAATGAAGCATAATGCATGGCATCACACAGTTTGGGATAGATTGAATTACTTGGAGGCTTTGTCGAGCTGTTTTGGTCTTGAATTTTGACCATATATAGAATATTGAGCTAGCTTTAATCATCGGTTCTCCTTGATTAAAGGCTTATAAATGAAGCATAGTGCATGGCGTCACAAAGTTTGGGATACATTGGAGTACCTAGATGCTTTGTCATATCTATTTTGGTCTTAAATTTTGTCACAATATAGAAAATTGAGCTACCTTTTGGGCGTTAGATTCATGTAATTCTGAACTCTATCAAAAGTTAAGAATGATTTAGTGTAGACATGTCAAGTTTATCGGCTAGTTAAATTGATCATTTTAAACTGATCATTGGTGCTCATTGATCAAAGGTTTACCAATTAAGCATAATGCATGGCATCACGAAGTTTGGGATAGATTGGATAACCTGGAGCCTTTGTCGTAGCTATTTCACTCTTAAATTTTGTCACAATATAGAATATTGAACTAGCTTAGCATGGACGTTGGATTCATGTCATTCGGTACTCTAAATTAAAAGTTAGATATGATTTTGTTCAAACTTGTCAAGTTGATCGGCCAGTTAAAATGATCAATCTAAACTGATGATTGGTGCTCTTTGAGTAAAGACATATAAATGAAGCATAAAGCATGTCATTACGCACTTTGGGATACATTGGATTACTTGGAGGATTTGTCTTAGCTATTTCGTTCTTATATTTTAGAAAATTGAGCTAGCTTAACGTGGGCGTTGGATTCATGTTATTCTGAACTTTAAATAAAAAGTTAGGGAGGATTTAGTGTGGACATGTCAAGTTTATCGGCTTGTTAAATTGATCATTCCAAACTGATCATTGGTGCTCATTTAGCAATGGTGTACAACTGAAGCATAATGCATGGTATCACGCAGTTTGGGATAGATTTGATTACTTGGAGGCTTTGTCGAGCTATACTGATCTTTAAAGTGGGCGCTGGATACATGTCATTCTGAACTGTAAATAAAAAGTTACGGACGTTTTAATACTGACATATCAAGTTAATCAACCTGTTAAATTGAGCATTCTAAACTGATCATTGGTGCTACTTGAGTAAAGGCTTATTAATGAAGCTTAAAGCATGGCATCACGCAGTTTGGAATACATTGGATTACTTGGATGCTTTGTCGTAGCTATTTTGTTCTTAAATTTTGTCACAATAAAGAAAATTGAGCTAGCTAAACGTGGCCATTGGATTTATGTCACTCTAAATTTTTAATTAAAAGTTACGCACGATTTAGTGCAAACATATCAAGTTTATTGGCTAGTTAAATTGATCCTTCTAAACTGATCATTGGTGCTCATTGAGCAAAGGTGTACAAATGAAACATAATGCATGGCATCACACAATTTGGGATAGATTGGATTACTTGGAGGCTTTGTCGAGTGATTTTGGTCTTAAATTTTGTCAATATAGAGTATTGAGCTAGCTTAACATGGGCGTTGGATACGTGTCATTCTGAACTTTAAATAAAAAGTTACCGACGGTTTAATACCGACATATCAAGTTGATCGACCAATTAAATTGAGCATTCTAAACTGATCATTCTAAACTGATCATTCTAAACTGATCATTCTAAACTGATCATTCTAAACTGATCATTAGTGCTCCTTGAATAAAGGTTTATAAATAAAGCATAATCCATGACATCACATAGTTTAGGATAGATTGGATTACTTGAAGGCTTTATGGAAGATCTTTTAGTCTCGAATGTTGTCCCAATATAGAAAACTATGCTAGCTTAACGTGGGCGTTGGATTCGTGTCATTCTGAACTCTAAATCAAAATTTACGAATGACTTAGTGGGTACATGTCAAGTTGATCGGCCAGTAAACTGATCATTGGTGCTCCTTTATTAAAGGCTTATAAATAAAGCATAATGCTTTGCATCGTGCAGGTTAGGATATATGGGACTACTTGAATGCTTTCTGGTATCTGTTTCAGTCTCAAATGTTGGATTACTTGTAGGCTTTGTCGTAGCTATTTCGTTCTTAAATTTGTAACAATATAGAAAATTGAGCTAGATTAACCTGGGCTTTGGATTCATGTCATTCTGAAGTTTAAATCAAAACTTACAGACTCTTTAGTGCGGAAATATCAAATTTATCGGCTAGTTAAATTGATCATTCTAAACTGATCATTGGTGCTCATTATGCAAAGGTTTACCAGAAAAGCATAATGCACGTAGCTTCGGATAGATTGGATTACTTGGAGGCTTTCTCGTAGCTCTTAGATTGGATTACTTGTAGGCTTTCTCGTAGCTTTGGATAGATTGGATTACTTGGATTACGGACGATTTAGTGCGTTCAATGTAAGTTAATCAACAAGTTAAAATGATCATTCTAAACTGATCATTGGTGCATCTTGACTAAAGGCTTAGAAATGAATCATAATGTATGGCATCTTGCAGTTTGGGATATATTTGATTACTTGAAGGCTTTGTCATAGCTCTCTCAGTCTCCAGTGTTGTAACAATATAGAAAATTGAGTTAGTTTAACGTGGGCATTGGATTCGTGTCATTCTAAAGTCTAGATCAAAAATACAGATGATTTAGTGCGGACATGTCAAGTTGATCGGCCAGTTAAAATTATCATTCTAAACTGATCATTAGTGCTACTTGATTGAAAGCGTATAAATGAAACACATAATGCATGGCATCACATAGTTTGGGATAGAATGTATTACTTGGAAGCTTTGTCGTAGCTATTTCAATCATAAATTTTGTCACAAGAAAGTTGAGCGAGTTTAACGTGGGTGTTGGATTCGTGTCATTTTGAACTGTAAATCAAAAGTGAAAAACGATTTAGTGCGGATATCTCATATTTATCGGCTTGTTAAAATTATCATTTTAAACTGATCATTGGTGCTTCTTAAATAAAGGCTTATAAATGAACCATAATGCATGGCATCACGTAGATTGGAATTCATTGGATTATTTGGAGGTTTTGTTGTAGGTTTTTCATTCTCAAATGTTGTCACAGTATGGAAAATTGAGCTAGCTTAACGTGGGTGTTGGATTCGTTTTATTTTGAGCTTTAAATCAAAAGTTAAATACAATTTAATGCAGACATGTCAAGTTCATTAGCTAGTTAAACATATCATTTTAAACTGATCACTGGTGTTGCTTGAGTAAAGGCTTATAAATGAAGCATAATGCATGAAATCTTGCAATTTGGGATAGATTGGAATACTTATAGGCTTTTTCGAATCTATTTCCATGATAAATTCTGTCACAATATAGAAAATTGATCTAGCTTAATGTGAGCTTTTGATTCGTGTCATTCTGAACTCTAACTCAAAAGTTACGAACGATTTATTATGTACATGTTAAGTTGATCGGCCAGTAAAAATTATCATTCTAAACTTATCATTGGTGCTCCTTGATTAGAGGCTTATAAATGAAGCATAATGCATTGTGTCACGTAGTTTGGGATAGATTGGATTACTTGTAGGCTTTTTCGTAGCTATTTTGGTCCTAAATTTTGTCACAATATAGAAAATTGAGATAGCATGACGTGGGTGTTGGATTCGTGTCATTCTGAACTCTAAATCAAAAGTCACAGAAGATTTAATACGGATATGTTAAGTTGATCGGTTAGTTAACATGATCATTTTAAACTAATCATTGGTGTTTCTTGAGTAAAGGCTTTTAAATGAAGCACAATGCATGCATGGCATCACGTAATTTGAGATAGATTGGATTACTTGTAGGCCTTGTCGTATCTATTTCGATGTTAAATTCTGTCATAATATAGAAAATTGTGCTAGCTTAATGTGGGCATTTGATTCGTGTCATTCTGAACTCTAAATCAAAAGTTACGGACGATTTAGTGCGGACATGTCAAGTTGATCGGCCAGTTAAATTGATCATTCTAAACTGATCATTGGTGCTCCTTGAGCAAAGGCTTATAAATGAAGCTACATGGCATCACACAGTTTGGGATAGATTGGATTACTTGGACGCTTTTTGTAGCTCTTTCATTCTCAAATTGTTTCACAATATAGAAAATTAAGCTATTTTAACGTGGACGTTGGACTCATGTCATTTTGCATTCTAAATCAAAAGTTAAAGATGATTTATTGCGGGCATATCAAGTTGATCAGATAGATAAAATTATCATTCTAAATTGATGATTGATGCTCCTTGAGTAAAGGCTTAGAAATGAAGTATAATGCATGACATAATGCAGTTCGCATAGATTGGATTACTTGGAGACTTTGTTGTAGCTATTTCAATCTTGAATTTTGTCACAAGAAAATTGAGCGAGCTTAAAGTGGGCGTTGGATTCGTATCATTTTGAACTCTAAATCAAAAGTTATGGACGATTTAGTGCCGACATGTCAAGTTGATCGGCCAGTTACAATGATCATTCTAAACTGATCATTGGTTCTCCTTGATTAAAGGCTTGTAAATGAAACATAAGGCATGGCATCACGTAGTTTGAGATACATTGGATTACTTGAAAACTTTATTGTAGCTTTTTCGGTCTCATATATTGTCACAATATGGAAAATTGAGGTAGCTTAACGTGGGCGTTGGATTCATGTCATTTTGATCACTAAATCAAAAGATAAAGACAATTTATTGTGGACATGTCAAGTTGATCAGCTAATTAAGATGATCTTTCTGAATTGATCATTGGTGCTGCTTGAGTAAAGGCTTATAATTGAAAATGCATGGCATCACGCAGTTTGGGATAGATTGGATTACATGGAGGCTTTGTCGTATCTATTTCATTCTTAAATTTTGTCACAAAATAGAAAATTGAGGTAGCATAACGTGGGTGTTAGATTCATGTCATTCTAAACTCTAAATCAAAAGTCACGGACGATATAGTACGGACATGTCAAGTTGATCGGTTAGTTAACATGATCATTTTAAACTAATCATTGGTTCATCTTGAGTAAAGGCTTATAAATGAAGCATAATGCATGGCATCACACCTTTTGGGATAGATTGGATTTGTTGTAGGCCTTGTTATAGCTATTTCGATGATAAATTCAGTCATAATATAGAAAATTGAGCTAGCTTACCATGGGCGTTTGAGTCGTGTCATTCTGAACTCTAAATCAAAAGTTACGGACGGTTTAGTGCGGTTATGTATAGTTTATCGGCCAGTTAAAATGATCATTTTAAACTGATCATTAGTACTACTTGAGTAAAGTCTTATAAATAAATCATAATGCATGCCATAATGCAGTTTGGGATAGATTGGATCACTTATAGGCCTTGTCGTAGCTATTTCGATCTTTAATTTTCTCACAATATAGAAAATTGAGCTAGCTTAACATTGGTGCTTCTTGACTAAAGGCTTAAAAATGACACATAATACATGGCATTCCGCATTTTAAGATATATGAGATTAGTTGAATGCTTTGTGGTAGCTCTTTCAGTCTCAAATGTTGTCACAATATTGAAAATTGAGCTAGATTAATGTGGGCGTTGGATTCATGTCATCTTGACCTCTACATCAAAAGGTAAGATGATTTAGTCTGGACATGTCAAGTTGATCATCTAGTTAAAATGATCATTCTAAACTGATCAATTGTGCTCCTTCATTAAAGGGTTACAAATGAACCATAATGTATGGCAATAAACAGCTTGGGATACATTGGATTACTTGGAGTTTTATCGTACCTCGTTCAGTGTTAAACGTTTTCACAATTTGGAAAATTGAGCTAGCTTATCGCGGGTGTTGGATTCATGTCATTTTGAGCTCTGAAACAAAAGTTAAAGATGATTTAGTGCATACATTTCAAGGTGATCAACTAGTTAAAATGATCATTCCAAACTGATTATTGCTGCTCATTGAGTAAACGCTTATAAAATGGTGTCGTTGATGTCTTATCATCAGGGAAATACTACAAATACGAACCATTTATTCTTAGTACGTACGTATTCGGTAATAATTTACTATATATATGATTTTTTTCTTACAAATTTATAACTAATTTATATTTCAATACTTACGATGTATCAGCATCTCAAGCAGATCAAGTTTGTTATATTCCCTATCCGCACACTAAATCATCATCAAAACAAACATGGCTCAATGTTTTGAAAGTTAATGCAAGATCTAACATTTTGGGGAAATACAGAAACAAAGACGAGATTGGCCTTTTGCAACAAGAAAATGACGAAGACGTAATGCTTGTTCAAGAGATAGAGGTAGATCGGTTGGTCGATAGAGTTAACCATACGGAAGAAATTGATTTTGATGTCGGAGATGCGGAACTAGAAGATGAATTTTATTGTAATATTTTATCTTCAGATGATGACGAGAACAAAGAAATGTAATAAATATAGTTATGCTATGTATTTTGTACATATGATTTTTATATAATTTAATGTATAAGCAATAACCATATAAATATAAATTTTTTAAGTAATTGTGACTGATTTGCCACCACTTTGCAACTGCATTGGCAATGTGGTGGCATTTCAGTCACAAAAATTAAATGCGACCACATATGGTAAATTCACATTTCCCCTAAGTATTTTCCACATTTAAAACTTGTATTTCTATACTAATGAGACTACTAACCATTATAAGTGATAACATATATTGAAAACCATATTTCTAATGATTTCATATTTAGATAACATTTGGAATGTATATAAGAAGTATAAGGTTAAGTAAATTTGTTAAGTATTTTTAGGTAAGTTATTTGAAAATTTGGGAAATGTTATTGTTTTCATAGTAATTGAAATTTTTATAACTTATAATCAATTAATCAATCTTATATAATTATATGTATTCATCAAAATCTCAAAATTTAGGGTTTAGGGTATTATTTGTGACTGATTTGTCACCACTTTGCCACTGCATTGGCAATATGGTGGCATTTCAGCCACAAAAATTAAATGTGGTCGCAAATCAGTCGCAAATCAGTCGCAAATTTGGGACTGATTTGCGACCACGTGTAATAAATTCAATATATGTAAATTTGGTCGCAAATCAGTCACAAATTTGTGACTGATTTGCGACGACGTGTAATAAATTCAAAAACTATAAATAGTGGTCGCAAATAAGTCGCATATGTGCGATTGATTTGCGACCACATTTATAGTTTCGATAAATGATCAGGTGGTCACAAATCAGTCGCACATTTGCGATTGATTTACGACCACCAATTATTTTGGTGGGAGTTTGAATTTCCGAAAACGTTCAAACTCCCACCAAATTAATTGGTGGTCGCAAATCAGTCGCAAATTTGCGACTGATTTGTGACCACATTTACAGTTTTCGATAAATGATCAGGTGGTCGCAAATCAGTCGCAAATGTGCGACTGATTTGCGACCACCAATTAATTTGGTGCGAGTTTGAACGTTTTCGTTTCCCACCAAATTAATTGGTAGTCGCAAATCAGTCGCAAATTTGCGACTGATTTGCGACTACATCAATTTAGTCACTGATTTGCGACCACATCCGTGGTCGCAAAAAAAACTATAAATACACGAAGGTTTTCCCTCATTTTTCACAAATCTCTCTAAACTTCATAATCAAAATCTCTCTAAACACTTTCTAAACACTTTCTAAAAACTTTCTAAAAAATGGCAAGTAGTGGTAGGTCGTTAAGAGGTCGTGGAAGACGATCTTTCGGATCCTCTTTTGGCCGAGGAACCTCTTCGGCCTCCTCGAACCCTTCACCATCCGCTAATAAAGCGGCATCCCGCCTCCCTCCCCAATATACTTTTATCCCTCACTCCGTTCCTGAAACCCAAACAACTCCACGGTTTCAGGAATCGGATGAACATGAGGAGGAACAAATTCCCGACTGCAAAACGGGAACGGATGAACAAACTATTACTCTTGATAGTTTGTTACAAACTCCGGGCCGCGAGCAGTATTTGACTGTGCTGTCTCCACAAGCGGCTCCTAATACATTGTGGTAAGAAGTTTTCTAAATAATAATTTTTTTAATAAATATTTATTATAATTGTAATTATATTAATATAAATTTAAAATTTCTTTGTATAATTGAAATATTATGTTTGACCGCCATAACAGGGCTATTACTCGTCAAATCGCAAAAATTTTGAAAAATAAATTTGACGGTCCGTACTACAGTTGGACCGTCGTACCTGCTGAGAGGCAGGAAAAATATTTCATAGAGTTTGCGGTAAGTTTTTTTTTAAATTGTACATATTTTATAATATTTAAATAATATATATTAATAGTTTCTAATTTAATTTCAAGCAATCGTACACCTGGGATCCTGTGATCACCCCGGTGGTACAAAAAGAGTTCGAGACCGTCTGCGTAAGGCGGATGAAAGGGATGGTGAGCACGGTTCATACAACCGGAAAATGTCCCCGATGGATTTCCCTAAGTCTGTACAAAAGTATGACAGACTATTGGGGAACAGAAACATCTACCAAGAGGAGTACGAAATCTTCTCATAACCGCAACTCCGCTCGGGATGGTCTTGGCCCGCATAAACATTTATCGGGCCAAAAATCCTATATTCAAGTCCAGCAGGAAATGGTAAGTCAAAAATTTTTTTATTTAATTAAATAATATTTTAGTATCTGTGAAAGAACATAATTTGGGACGACCAGTCTCAATAGGTGAGGTCTTCATAAAGACTCACACAAGACCGGATGTTTCGTATGTAGATTTGAAAGCAAAACAAATCTGTGAAGCATACGAACGAAACATCCAAGAGAAGATGGCGATCGTGGAAGTCGATCCAACACAAACATCTGATGGAACCTCCCGTCCAATTGAGTTGACTCCAGAACAGAAGAATGAGATCTTCCTTCAGGTAAAAAAAATTTTTCAAACTTTTTTCTTTTAACATATTTTTGTAATTAATTAAATAATTAAATTTATTATTTAAATTATGTTTTTGTTATTTTGTAGTCATCTGTTCCGGATGAACGAGGCCGTCTTTATGGACTCGGCAGCCTCAGCCGCGTACAGTCTACGGGTAGACGTACTGGGGTACAAACCCATTCACCCGAGTACATAATGCTTCAAGAACAAAACGCGTTGATTAAAGCACAAAACGCACAGATTATGGAAAGAAATGAGAAGATTGAAGAGCTGAACAGAGAAAACCAGAAGAAGATCTCGAGCTTGGAGATGATCCTCGGGTATGTCCAACGGACGGATCCCGCATTCACCCCCTATATGCGGGATAACGATTGCACAGGGGAACCATCGATGGCTCCGCCCATCACCCCATTTTCGCCATCAGATTTCTAATTTCCGCCACCTGAGATGTAGATTTTTTTTTCATGTATTAAATAATTTTCAATAATAAATTTTATAATTTTAAATTTGTATATCTTTTTATTCAATATTTTATATTAATTAGTTCACATAGTTTTCAATTAATATTATAATATTTTTAATTCATTAATAAAAATTAGTAAAAAATTAAATAATATGAATTTTAAACGAATTATAAGCTATTATATTAATATTTAATATTAAAACATAATATAAATTATTTTATTAAAATTTCTAATTACAAAATATTAATATTATTATTGAAATTAATTTCCAAAATTATTATTCAAATTTAAATTTACAAATATTATTTTACATTTTTTTTAAAATAAATTAAATATATTTGAAATTAAATTTAAATAATTATTATTATATTTTTTCCAAAATATACGAAATTATTTCAATAATAATAAAAAATATAATATTTTTTAAAAAATCTAATTACGGTGTAGTCGCAAATTAGTTCTAAATCTGTCGCAATTTTTGCCACCGATTTGCGACTCCTTCATACATGTAGTCGCAAATCAGTCACAAAAAAAGCGACTGATTTGCTACTGTGGTTCTCCTGTAGTCGCAAATCAGTCGCATTTTTTGTGACTGATTTGCGACTGCGAGAGTTGTGCAGTCGCAAAACACTCACAAAAAACTGTGACTGATTTGCGACTACGAGAGTTGTGCAATCGCAAAACACTCACAAAAAATTGTGACTGATTTGCGACTCCGGTTCTCCTGTAGTCGCAAATCAGTCACAAAAAAATGTGACTGATTTGCAACTGCGGTTCTCCCGTAGTCGCAAATCAGTCACAAAATTTTGGACTGTTTTGTGACTACATATTTAGAAACCACAAACGTAGTCGCAAAACAGTAGCAAAATTTGTTACGGAAATTCAGTGGCAAATTAGTCGCAAAAATAGTCACCACCTTGTGGTCGCAAATTAGTCGCAAAACAACCACTATTTCTGTGGTGGCAAATCAGTCGCAAATGTGCGACTGATTTGTGGCTACCTTTTTTTGCGACTAGTATTTTGCGACCACTTCGCGTGGTCGCAAAGTAGTCGCAAAATACAGTTTTGCGACTACATTGCGACCACAACCGTGTCGCAAATTGCATGTTTTCTTGTAGTGGGTGCTCCTCGAGTAAAGGCTTTTAAATGAAGTTGCATGGCATCACAGTTTGGGATGGATTGGATTACTTGGAGGCTTTGTCGTAGCTATTTCATTCTTAAATTTTGTCACAGACTAGAAAATTGAGGTAGCATAATGTGGGTGTTGGATTCATGTCATTCTGAACTCTAAATCAAACGGCACGAACGATTAAGTACGGACATGTCAAGTTTATCGGTTAGTTAACATGATCATTTTAAACTAATCATTGGTTCATCTTGAGTAAAGGCTTATAAATGAAGCATAATGCATGGCATCACGCCTTTTGGGATAGATTGGATTTGTTGTAGGCCTTGTCATAGCTATTTCGATGATCAATTCTGTCATAATATATAAAATTGAGCTAGCTTACCGTGGGCGTTTGATTCGTGTCATTCTGACTCTAAATCAAAAGTTACGGACAATTTAGTGCGGACATGTATAGTTTATTGGCCATTTAAAATGATCATTTTAAACTGATCATTGCTACTCCTTGAGTAAAGTCTTATAAATAAAGCATAATGCATGGCATAATGCAGTTTGGGATAGATTGGATTAGTTCTAGGCCTTGTCGTAGCTATTTCGATCTTTAATTTTGTCTCAATATAGAAAATTGAGCTAGCTTAACATTGGTGCTTCTTGACTAAAGGCTTAAAAATGACACATAATGCATTCCATCCCGCATTTTAAGATATATTAGATTAGTTGAATGCTTTGTGGTAGCTCTTTCGGTCTCAAATGTTGTCACAATATTGAAAATTGAGCTAGCCTAACATGGGCGTTGGATTCATGTCATCTTGACCTCTACATCAATAGGTAAAGAAGATTTAGTGTAGACATGTCATGTTGATCATCTAGTTAAAATGATCATTCTAAACTGATTAATTGTGTTCCTCCATTAAAGGCTTTTAAGTGAACCATAATGCATGGCATCAAGTAGCTTGGGATACATTGGATTACTTGGAGGCTTTATCGTACCTCGTTCAGTATTAAACGTTTTCTCAATTTGGAAAATTGAGCTAGCTTATCGTTGGTGTTGGATTCATGTCATTTTGAGCTCTGAAACAAAAGTTAAAAATGATTTAGTGCATACATTTCGAGGTGATCAACTAGTTAAACTGATCATTCTAAACTGATCATTGTTGCTCCTTGAGTAAAGGCTTATAAATGAAGCATAATGCATGACATCACCCAGTTTTAGATAGATTGGATTACTTGGAGGCTTTGTCATTGTTATTTCGATCTTAAATTATGTCACTATATAGAAAATTGAGCTAGCTTAATGTTGGTGTTTGATTCGTGTCATTCTGAACTTTAAATCAACAATTACGAACGACTTTGTGCAGACATGTCAAATTGATCGGCGAGTTAAAATGATAATTCTAAACTCATCATTGGTGGTCCTTTATTAAAGGGTTATAAATGAAGCATAATGCATGGCATCATGGAGTTTGGGATACATTGGATTACTTGGTGGCTTTGTCGAATCTCTTACAGTCTCCAACGTGGTCACCATATGGAAAATTGAGCTAGCTTAACGTGGGCGTTCAAATCATGTCATTTTAAGATCTAAATCAAAAGATAATGACAATTTAGGGCGTGCATGTCAAGTTGATCATCTAGTTAAAATGATCATTTTAAACAGATCATTGGTGCTCACTAAGTAAAGGCGTATAAATGAAGCATAATGCATGGCATCACGCAGTTTAGGATATTTTGAATTACTTGGAGGTTTTGTTGTACCTCGTTCAGTGTTAAATGTTTTCACAATATGAAAATTGAGCTAGCTTTTTGTGGGTGTTGGATTCATGTCGTTTTGAGCTGTGAAAAAAAGTTAAGGATGATTTAGTGCGAACATTTCAAGTTGATCAACTAATTAAAATGATCATTCTAAACTGTTCATCGGTGCTCCTCGAGTAAACGCTTATAAATGAAGCTGCATGGCATCACGCAGTTTGGGATAGATTGGATTACTTGGAGGCTTTGTTTTAACTATTTCATTCTTAAATTTTATCACAAACTAGAAAATTGAGGTAGCATAATGTGGGTGTTGGATTCATGTCATTCTAAACTCTAAATCAAATGTCACAGACGATTTAGTACGGACATATCAAGTTGATCGGTTAGTTAACATGATCATTTTAAACTAATCATTGGTTCATCTTGAGTAAAGGCTTATAAATGAAGCATAATGCATGGCATCACGCCTTTTGGGATAGATTGGATTTGTTGTAGGCCTTGTCATAGCTATTTCGATGATAAGTTCTGTCATAATATATAAAATTGAGCTAGCTTACCATGGACGTTTGATTCGTGTCATTCTGAACTCTAAATCAAAAGTTACGGACGATTTAGTGCGGACATGTATAGTTTATCGGCCAGTTAAAATGATCATTTTAAACTGATCATTGGTACTCCTTGAGTAAAGTCTTATAAATAAAGCATAATGCATGGCATAATGCAGTTTGGGATAGATTGGATTACTTGTACGCCTTGTCCTAGCTATTTCGATCTTTAATTTTGTCACAATATAGAAAATTGAGCTATCTTAACATTGGTGCTTCTTGACTAAAGGCTTAAAAATGACACATAGTGCATGGCATCCCGCATTTTAAGATATATTAGATTAGTTGAATGCTTTGTGGTAGCTATTTCAATCTCAAATGTTGTCACAATATTGAAAATTGAGCTAGCTTAACCTGGGCGGTTGATTCATGTCATCTTCACCTCTACATCAAAAGGTAAAGACGATTTAGTCTGGATATGTCAAGTTGATCATCTAGTTGAAATGATCATTCAAAACTGATCAATTGTGCTCCTTCATTAAAGGCTTATAAATGAACCATAATGCATGGCATCAAGCAGCATGGGATACATTAGATTACTTGGAGGCTTTATCGTACCTCGTTCAGTGTTAAACGTTTTCACAATTTGGAAAATTGATCTAGCTTATCGTGGGTGTTGGATTCATGTCATTTTGAATTCTAAAACAAAAGTTAAAGACGATTTAGTGCATACATTTCAAGGTGATCAACTAGTTAAAATGATCATTCTAAATTGATCATTGGTGCTCCTTAAGTAAAGACTTATAAATGAAGCACAATGACTGGCATGACGCACTTTGGGATATATTAGATTACTTTGAGGCTTTGTCGTTGTTATTTCGATCTTAAATTATGTCTCTATATAGAAATTTGAGCTAGATTAATGTGGGCGTTGGATTCATGTAATTCCAAACTCTAAATCAAAAGTTACGGATGATTTTGTGCAGACATGTCAAGTTGATCGGCCAGTTAAAGTGATCATTCTAAACTCATCATTGGTGGTCCTTGATTAAAGGGTTATAAATGAAGCATAATTCATGGCATCATGGAGTTTGGGATACATTGGATTACTTGATGGCTTTGTCGAAGCTCTTACAGTCTCCAAAGTGGTCACCATATGGAACACTGAGGTAGCTTAAACCAGGCGTTCAAATCATGTCATTTTATGCTCTAAATCAAAAGATAATGACGACTTAGGACGGGCATGTCAAGTTGATCATCTAGTTAAAATGATCATTTTAAACATATCATTGGTGCTCACTAAGTAAAGGCGTATAAATGAAGCATAATGCATGGCATCATGCAGTTTAGGATACATTGGATTACTTGGAAGCTTTGATGTACCTCGTTCAGTGTTAAATGTTTTCACAATATGGAAAATTGAGCTAGCTTTTCGTGGGTGTTGGATTCATGTCATTTTGAGCTCTAAAAAAAAGTTAAGGACAATTTAATACGAACATTTCAATTTGAACAACTAATTAAAATGATCATTCTAAAATGTTCATCGGTGCTCCTCAAGTAAAGGCATATAAATGAAGAATAATGCATGGCATCACGCAGTTTGGGATAGATTGGATTACTTGGAGGCTTTGTCGTAGCTATTTTATTCTTAAATTTTGTCATAAAATAGAAAATTGAGTTAGCATAGCGTGGGTGTTAGATTCATGTCACTCTGAACTCTAAATCAAAAGTCACAGACGATTTAGTACGGACATGTCAAGTTGATCAGTTAGTTAACATGATCAGTTTAAACTAATCAATTGTTCATCTTGAGTAAAAAGCTTACAAATGAAGCATAATGCATGGCATCACGGCTTTCGGGATAGATTGGATTTATTGTAGGCCTTGTCGTAGCTATTTCTATGATAAATTCTCTCATAATATAGAAAATTGAGCTAGCTTACCGTGGGCGTTGGATTAATATCATTCTGAACTCTAAATCAAAAGTTACAGATGATTTAGTGCAGATATGTCAAGTTGATCGGCCAGTTAAAATGATCATTTTAAACTGATCATTGGTACTCCTTGAGTAAAGTCTTATAAATAAAGCATAATGCATGGCATAATGCAGTTTGGGATAGATTGGATTACTTGTACGCCTTGTCCTAGCTATTTCGATCTTTAATTTTGTCACAATATAGAAAATTGAGCTACCTTAACATTGGTGCTGCTTGACTAAAGGCTTAAAAATGACACATAATGCATGGCATGCCGCATTTAAGATATAGTAGATTAGTTGAATGCTTTGTGGTAGCTCTTTCATTCTCAAATGTTGTCACAATATTGAAAATTGAGTTAGCTTAACGTGGGCGTTGAATTCATGTCATCTTGACCGATACATCAAAAGGTAAAGATGATTTAGTCTGGACATGTCAAGTTGATCATCTACTTAAAATGATCATTCTAAATTCATCAGTTGTGCTCCTTGATTAAAGGCTTTTAAATGAACCATAATGCATGGCATCAATTAGCTTGTGATACATTGGATTACTTGGAAGCTTTATCGTACCTCATTCAGTGTAAGACGTTTTCACAATTTAGAAAATGAGCTAGCTTATCGTGGCTGTTGGATTCATGTGATTTTGAGCTCTGAAACAATAGTTAAAGACGATTTAGTGCATATATTTCAAGGTGATCAACTAGTTAAAATGATCATTCTAAACTGATCATTGGTGTTCCTTGAGTAAAGGCTTATAAATGAAGCATAATGACTGGCATCACGCACTTTGGGATACATTGGATTACTTGGAGGCTTTGTCGTTTTTTATCTTAAATTATGTCACTATATAGAAATTTGAGCTAGATTATTGTGGTCGTTGGATTCATGTCATTCTGAACTTTGAATCAAAAGTTACGGATGATTTTGTGAAGACATGTCAAGTTGATCGGCCAGTTAAAATGATCATTCTAAACTCATCATTGTGGTCCTTGATTAAAGGCTTATAAATGAAGCATAATGCTTGGCATCATGGAGTTTGGGATACATTGGATTACTTGGAGGTTTTGTCGAAGCTTTTACAGTCTCCAACGTGGTCACCATATGGAACATTAAGCTAGCTTAACGTGGGCGTTCAAATCATGTCATTTTAAGCTCTAAATCAAAAGCTAATGACGATTTAGGGTGGGCATGTCAACTTGATCAGTTAGTTAAAATGATCATTTTAAATAGATCATTGGTGCTCACTAAGTCAAGGCGTATAAATGAGCCATAATGCATGGCCTCACGCAGTTTAGGATACATTGGATTACTTAGAGGCTTTGTTGTACCTCATTCCGTGTTAAATGTTTTCCCAATATGGAAAATTGATCTAGCTTTTCGTGGGTGTTGGATTCATATCATTTTGAGCTCTGAAAAAAAGTTAAGTTGATCAACTAATTAAAATGACCATTCTAAACTCTTCATCGGTGCTCCTCGAGTAAAAGCTTATAAATGAAGCATAATTCATGGCATCATGCAATTTGGGATAGATTAGATTACTTGGATGCTTTTTCATAGTTATTTCGATCTTAAAATTTATCAAAATATAGAAAATGGAGCTAGCTTAACGTGGGTGTTAGATTCATGTCATTTTGAACTCTAAATTAAAAGTTATGAACGATTTAGTGCGATCATGCCAAGTTGATTGGCTAGGTAAAATGATCATTCTAAAATGATCATTGGTGCTCCTTAAGTAAAGGCTTATAAATGATGCATAATGCATGGCATCACGCACTTTAGGATGGATTGGATTACTTGAAGGCTTTGTTGTAGCTCTTTCATTCTCAAATATGGTTTTAATATAGAAAATTGAGCTAGCTTAGCGTGAACGTTGGATCGAAGTCATCTTGCACTCTATATCAAAAGTTAGAGACGATTTTGTGCGGACATGTCAGTTGATCAGCTAGTTAAAATGATTGTTCTAAACTGATCCTTGTCGCTCCTTGATTAAAGACTTATAATTGAAGCATAATGCATGGCATCACACATTTTGGTATACATTGGATTACTTGGATGCTTTGTGATAGCTCTTTCAGTCTGAAATGTTGTAAAAATATGGAAAATTGAGCTAGCTTAACGTGGAATTTGGATTCATGTCATTACGAACTCTAAATCAAAAATTATCAATGATTTAGTGTGGACATGTCAAGTTGATCGGCTAGTTAAATTGGTAATTCTAAATTGATCATTGGTGCTCCTTGATAAAAGGCTTATAAATGAAGCATAATGCATTACATCACACAGTTTAGGATACATCTGATTACTTGGAGGCTTTGTTGTAGCTCTCCCAGTATTTAATGATTTAACAATTTGGAAAATTGAGCTAGCTTGACGTGGGCGTTGGAATCATGTCATTTTGAGCTCTAAAAAATAAGTTAAAGACGATTTAGTGCGGACATTTCAATTTGATCAGCTAGTTAAAATGATCATTATTAACTGATCACTGGTACTCTTTGAGTAATGGCTTATAAATAAAGTATAATGCATGCCATTACGCAGTTTGGGATAGATTGGCTTACTTTGAGGCTTTGTCGTAGCTATTTTGGTCTTAAATTATGTCACAATATAGAAAATTGAGCTAGCTTAAAGTGGGTGTTGGATTCGGGTCATTCTAAACTCTAATTCAAAAGTTAGGAACTATTATAAGCGGAAATGTCATGTTGATTAGCTAGTTAAAATGATCATTCTAAACTAATCATTCCAAACCGAAGCATAATGCATGGCATCACGCAGTTTCGGATACATTGGATTACTTGGAGGCTTTGTCAAAGCTCTTTCAGATGTCCAATGTTGGGATAAACATGTCCAATGTTGCCACAATATGGAAAATTGAGCTAGATTAACGTAGGCGTTGTACTCATGTCATTTTTGGATCTAAATATGGACTCATGTCATTTTCAGATTTAAATCAAAAGTTAAAGACGATTAAGTGCGTACATGTCAAGTTGATTAGCTAATTAAAATGATCACTCTAAACTGATCATTGGTGTTCATTGAGTAAAGGCGTATAAATGAAGAATAATGCATATCATGACGCAGTTGGGGATAGATTGGATTACTAGTAGGCTTTGTCACAACTATTTTGATCTGAAAAATTGTCACAATATAGAAAATTTCTCTAGCTTAATGTGGGTGTTGTATTCGTGTCATTTTTAACTTTAAATCAAGAGTTAAGGAGGATTTAGTGCGGACATGTCAGTTGATCAGCTAGTTAAAATGATTGTTCTAAACTGATCCTTGTTGCTCCTTGATTAAAGACTTATAAATGAAGTATAATGCATGGCATCACACATTTTGGTATACATTGGATTACTTGGATGCTTTGTGATAGCTCTTTAAGTCTGAAATATTGTCACAAGATGGAAAATTGAGCTAGCTTAACGTGGGATTTGGATTCATGTCATTACGAACTCTGAATAAAAAATTATCGATGATTTAGTGTGGACATGTCAAGTTGATCGGCTAGTTAAAATGATAATTCTAAATTGATCATTTGTGCTCCTTGATAAAAGGCTTATAAATGAAGCATAATGCATTACATCACACAGTTTAGGATACATCTGATTACTTTGAAGCTTTGTTGTAGCTCTCTGAGTATTAAACGATTTCACAATTTGGAAAATTGAGCTAGCTTAACGTGGGCATTGGATTCATGTCATTTTGAGCTCTAAAAAATAAGTTAAAGACGATTTAGTGCGGACATTTCAAGTTGATCAGCTAGTTAAAATGATCATTATTAACTAATCATTGGTACTCTTTGAGTAATGGCTTATAAATAAAGTATAATGCATGGCATTACGTAGTGTTGGATAGATTGGATTACATTGAGGCTTTGTCGTAGCTATTATGGTCTTAAATTATGTCATAATATAGAAAATTGAGCTAGCTTAAAGTGGGTGTTGGATTCGGGTCATTCTAAACTCTAATTCAAAAGTTATGAACTATTATAAGCGGAAATGTCATGTTGATTAGCTAGTTAAAATGATCATTCTAAACTAACCATTCTAAACTGAAGCATAATGCATAGCATCACGCAGTTTCGGATACATTGGATTACTTGGAGGCTTTGTCAAAGCTCTTTCCGATGTCCAATGTTGGGATAAACATGTCCAATGTTGTCACAGTATGTAAAAATTGAGCTAGATTAACGTGGGCGTTGTACTCATGTCATTTGTAGATCTAATAATTGACTCATGTCATTTTCAGATTTAAATCAAAAGTTAAAGGCGATTAAGTGCGTACATGTCAAGTTGATTAGCTAGTTAAAATGATCATTCTAAACTGATCATTGGTGTTCATTGAGTAAAGGCGTATAAATGAAGCATAATGCATATCATGACGCAGTTGGGGATAGATTGGATTACTTGTAGGCTTTGTCACAACTATTTCGATCTTAAAAATTGTCACAATATAGAAAATTTCTTTAGCTCAATGTGGGTGTTGTATTCGTGTCATTTTTAACTTTAAATCAAGAGTTAAGGAGGATTTAGTGCGGACATGTTAAGTTGATCGGCCAGTTAAAATGATCATTCTAAACTGATCATTGGTGCTCCTTGACTAAAGGCTTATAAATGACACATAATGCATGGCATCCCACAGTTTAGGATTGATTGGATTAGTTGAAGGCTTTGTGGTAGCTCGTTCAGTCTCAAATGTTGTTACAATACGGAAAATTGAGCTAGCTTAACGTGGGACTTGGATTCATGTCATCTTGACCTCTATGTCAAAAGTTAAAGACGATTTAATGCGGACATGTCAAGTTGATCATCTAGTTAAAGGCATATAAATGAAGCATAATGCATGGCATCACGCAGTTTTGAAGACATTGGATTACTTGGAGGCTTTGTCGTACCTTGTTCAGTGTTAAATATTTTCAGAATACAAAAAATTGAGCTAGCTTATCATGGGTGTGGGATTCATGTCAATTTGAGCTCTGAAAAAAAAGTAGAAGAAGATTTAGTGTGGACATTTCAATTTGATCAACTAGTTTAAATGATCATTCTAAACTGATCATTGGTGCTCCTTGAGTAAAGGCTTATAAATGAAGCATAATGCATGGAATCACGTAGTTTGGGATAGATTGGATTACTTGGAAGCTTTGTCGTAGCAATTTTGGTCTTAAATTATGTCATAATATAGAAAATTGAGCTAGCTTAACATGGATGATGGATTCGTGTCATTCTGAACTCTAAATCAAAAGTTATAATAGATTTTGTATGGACATGTCAAGTTGATTGGCCAATTAAAATGATCATTCTAAACTGATCATTGGTGCTCCTTGAGTAAAAGCTTATAAATGGAGCATAATGCATAGCATCGCCGCAGTTTGGGGTAGATTGCATTGCTTTGAGGTTTTTGTCATAGCTATTTCAGTCTTAAATGTTGTCACAATATGGAGAATTGAACTAGATTAACGTGTGCGTTGGATTCATGTCATTATGAACTCTAAATCAAAAGGTACAGACGATTTAGTGCAGACATGTCAAGTTGATCGGCCAGTTGAAAAGATCATTCTAAACTGATCATTGGTGCTCCTTGATTAAAAGCTTATAAATGATTAATCACACAGTTTGGGATACAATGGATACTTGCAGGGTTTGTTGTACCTCTTTCAGTCTTAAATATTGTCACAATATGCAAAATTTTGCTACCTTAACGTGGGCGTTGGATTGATGTCATTTTGAGCTCTAAATAAAAACTTAAAGATGATTTAGTGCAGACATGTAAAGTTGATCAGGTAGTTAAAATGATCATTTTAAACTGATCAGTTGTGCTCAATTAGTAAGGTGTATAAATGAAGGACAATGCATAGCATCACGGAATTTGGGATAGATTGGATTACTTGGATGATTTGTCATAGCTATTTTGATCATAAATTTTGTCACAATATGGAAAATAGAGCTACCTTAACGTGGGCATTGGATTCTTGTCATTTTGAAATCTAAATCAAAAGTTACAAATGATTTAGTGCAGAAATGTGAAGTTAATCGGCCAATTAAAATGATCATCGGCCGTTAAAGGACCAAATAGAGCCGTTTACGCATTCTAAACTGATCATTGGTGCTCATTGAATAAAGGCGTATAAATAAATCCTAATGCAAAGCATCATGCAGTATTAGATAGATGGGATTACATCAAAGCTTTTTCGTAGCTTTTTGGGTCTTAAATATTGTCACAATAAAGAAAAATTGAGCTAGCTTAACGTGGGCATTGAACTCATGTTATTTTGAGCTGTAAATCAGAAGTTAAAGACGATTTAGTGCAGACATGTCAAGTGATCAGCTAAGTAAAATATCATTCTTACTGATCATTGGTACTCATTGAGTAAAGGTGTATAAATGAATCATAATGCATAGCATCACGCAGTTTGGAATAGCTTGGACTACATGGATGCTTTTTCATAGCTATTTCGATCTTAAATTTTTGCATGATTTAAAAAATTGAGCTAGCTTAACGTGGGCGTTGGATTCGTGTCATTCTAAACTTTAAATCAAAAGTTACAGATGATTTAGTGCAGACATGTCAAGTTGATCGACCAGTTTAAATGATCATTCTAAACTTCTCATTGGTTCTCCTTGATTGAAAGCTTATAAATGAAGCATAATGCATGACATCACACAGTTTGGTATATATAGATGGCATTACTTTGAGGTTTCGTGATACAAGCCTTGAATCAAGGCCGTAATACGCGTGGACTGGTTGGAAAATTTTAGGCGAGAAACTCGGCCTTAGGCTTCTGGATGGAGGTTTTCTGGTGGGTAATGGATGGATAGGTGAAGTGAACCACACGAGGGGTCATGAACCTCGTGATAAATCACAACTTAGAAGCTAGGAGGACTGGTCTCGACTAGGGTTCTATGAGCAAGAGCTTCACGAGAAAACTCTTAGAAATAAAGTTCTATCTTTATTAATATAAAAAAGTTGTCGAACTATAATGCTGAACGAGCCTTATTAATATGCTCGGCAGTCTTGACCTTCTAGGGTCGACTCAAAATAAAAATGGAAAAGTTACAGAAGTGCACAAGGAAAATTTTAAAAAGGAAATAACCAAAAAAGGACAACTACCTTAATTGTTATTGACTCAAAAATGTAAAACTTCCTATTCCTACCATGCAAAACAGAAAAGGCAAGTATATAATTTGAAACTTACCATTCTTACCTTTCGGCCAATAAATGGAAGGTGGCCGACCTTGTGGCATGCACGCGCCTAGCTCCTAGTCTTCGACTTGGAGTATGGATATGAATTGTTGGGCCTTGACCTCTTTTGCCACGAAAACCCAAGTCTCTGGAGTCCTTTGCAATGTTGAGAATCCTTTGGAGTCTTCCTTTTACTCTTGGCCCAATGCTCCTTGCCGATGATCTTCTAGGAGCTTGTCTACCCACAAACTGAAATTATGGAGAAGTGCCCTTGTTCTGCTCCTTGTCATGGCTCTTGGTTACACCACTGGTGTAGAGACTTCATCCAGGTTCATGCCTTGAAGCTGGTAGCTTAGCTGATCCGAGTGCCCTTGTGTAGATGTGGAAATGGTGGTGCAATCGGCTGGATCGGCTGGACTGTGCAAGGAGCTGGCCGAGTTGTCATCGGAGCTGGTCAGATTGATTCCTGAGCCGGCGGCGTCACCAGTTGGGCCAGCAGTGTCACCTACGTCGCTGCCAGTTGGGCCGGAGGTTTGGGCCTCTCCGCCGGAAATGTTGATCGGCCCGGCCCGGCTCATCATAGGGCCGGCGGTACCGCTTGGACCGGCAGATGCGCTAAATGGCCCGGCTGTGTCAGGCAAGCATTCTGGTCGGCCATTCTGGTCTTCTCGCCGGCCTGACGATTTGATGCCCTCATCATCCTCTCCCCCTTCAGTAGGTTCTGACCTCAAAACTGGCTCGTCTGCAAAAAAAGGAGCTAAATCAGTCACATTGAATGTGTTAGACACATTAAACTCACCTGGACGCTACTTCTGGTTGACTACTTCAGTTTGGCCATCGGTTTGAGAATGGCAGGTGGTAGAGAAGAGCAGCATCGTGTCTACCTTCCTCCAGAGGGTCCTCCAGAAGTGGCTGAGATATTTGGTGTCTCTGTTTGACACGATGGTCCTTGGCACTCTATGAAGCTGTACTATCTCTCTGAAGAACAGCTTTGCTGTTTGCTTGGCATCATTAACATTGGCACATGGGATGAAATGTGTCATCTTGGAGAATCGGTCCACCACTACAAAGATGGCATCTTTGTGGTTGATCTTGGGCAGACCAAGAACGAAGTCCATGGAAATGTTCACCCATGGGTGAGTAGGTATGGGCAGAGGGAGATACAACCCATGAGGGTGCACTCGGGACTTCGCCTTCTTGAAAGTGATGCACCTTGAACAATGGGCTTCTACTGACCTCTTGATGTGTGTCCAGTAAAAGAGCTCCTTGACCACTGCTAATGTTTTGTCAACACCAAAGTGACCCATAAGACCTTCTCCATGAGCTTTTCGGATGATAAGCTCTCGTAAAGATCCTTGTGGTATGCACAACCTTCTTTCTCATAACAAGAACCCATCATGGATGTAGAATTTGCCATGACTCCCTGTGCCACACTCCTTGTAGCTCTCAGCAAAGTCAGGATCATCCTTATACAGGTCCTTAATGTGCTCGAATCCTAAGACCTTTGCTTCCATGGTAGATATTAAAGCAAACAGTCTTGATAGTGCATCGGCTACCACATTATCCTTGCCCTTCTTGTACTTGATTACATAAGGGAAGGTTTCTATAAACTCCATCCACCTGGCATGTCTCTTCTTGAGATTAGTTTGCCCTCTGAGGTGTTTGAGAGTCTCGTGATCAGTGTGGATCACAAACTCCTTGGACAACAAGTAATGTTGCCAAGTCTCCAAGGTTCGGACTAGGGCATAGAGCTCTTTGTCGTAGGTGGGGTAATTCAGTAAGGCCCCACCTAACTTCTCACTGAAGTATGCCACTGGCCTTCCTCCTTGGTTTAGCACTGCCCCTATGCCTATTCTACAGGCATCACATTCCACTTCAAATGTCTTGTTGAAGTCAGGTAAGACTAGCACTGGTGCATGCGTGAGGCTGTCCTTCAGGGCCTGGAATGCCTTCTTCTGAGCTTCTCCCCAGCTGAATCCCACGTTCTTCTTCACTACCACCGTCAATGGTGAGGCAATACTACTGAAGTTGGGCACGAACCTTCTGTAGAAGCTTGCCAGACCGTGAAAGCTCCTCACTTGGCTAATGTTGCTCGGTGTTGGCCACTCTTGTATGGCTCGAATATTTTCTTCATCAACCTGTAAGTCCTGTGAACTTACAACAACGCCTAAGAAAAAAAGCTTGTCAGTACAAAAGGTGCACTTCTTGAGATTGGCATAAAGCTCCTCTTGTCGAAGGGTTTTAAGTACCATCTCAAGATGTGTGAGGTGTTCCTGTAGGCACTCACTGTAAACTATTATATCATCAAAATAAACCACTACGAACTTACTCATGTACGCCCTAAGAACTTGGTTCATAAGGCGCATGAAGGTGCTTGTGGCATTAGTCAAGCCAAATGGCATGAGTGTCCACTCGTAGAGCCCTTGCTTTGTCTTGAAAGCAGTCTTCCGCTCATCATCCTCTTTCATTCTGACCTCGTGGTATCCACTCTTGAGGTCTATCTTGGAGAAGACTGTGGCTCCATTCAGTTCATCTAGCATGTCGTCCAGCCGTGGTATAGGATGCTGGTACTTGACTGTGATATTGTTGATTGCTCGGTAGTCTATGCACATCCACCAAGTCCCATCCTTCTTTGGGACTAGCAGCACTGGTACGACATATGGACCGAGGCTCTCTCAAACATTGCCTTTCTCCAGGACCTCCTTAACCTGCTTCTTAAGCTCCTTTGACTCCTCTGGACTCATCCGGTAGGCTGGCCGGTTGGGTAAGGTTGCTCCGGGCACGAGGTCGATCTGATGCTATATGCCGCGTAGGGGAGGTAAGCCTGCTGGTATCTCCTCAGGGAATACATCGTGGAATTTGTTGAGGAGGGCTGCTAATTCAGGAGGTAGCTCCACCTCTTCTTTCTCTACACTCAAAACCTCTTTGAAGACCATTAGTAACACTAAGCCCTTTGAGGCTAAAGCTCTCCGGACATGACTCGGTAAAATGAGAAAGTTAGATTTGATGATTTTCTTTTCCTTACTCATTTGTTGTTGTAGCTCGTGTACGTGGGCAGGTGTGAGAGGAGCTAGGCTGACCTTTCTCTTATCGTGCACAAATGTGTAGAGATTGATTTGGCCATCATGCCTGGTCTCCTTGTCAAACTGCCATGGCCTTCCTAGCAGAAGATGGCCATCTGGCATGGGTACTACATCACAGACTACATGGTTCTGGTATCTACCCACACTGAATGGCACAGTTACTTGCTCATAGATCTTGAGCTCCACCTTGTCATCTAGTCATCTCAGTCTATATGGTCGGGGGTGCCTTGTCTTCTCTAGACCTAGCTTATCAACCATGTACGCACTAGCAACGTTCGTGCAAGAACCACCATCTATGATGAGGTTACATACCTTGCCCTTGATGGTGCACCGGCTGTGGAAGATGTTCTCCCTTTGAATGGTCTCGGAGGGGTATACCATTGCACTGAGGATGCGTCTAGTGACCAGCACTTCCCCCACATCAGGGTACTCAATGGGACCGTATTCTCCTTCTGGTTCAAAGTCCTCTTAATCTTGAGACTCATACTCTCCAGCTTCCTTGATCAGCATGACTCGGTTGTTTTGGCATTCCCTTGAGATGTGACAGCGACCCCTACACTTAAAAAAAGTGATGTCTCATGATCTCTGAGGGTTAGAAGACTTACTAGGCTCTCTTTTGTCACGGGTTTGCTCAGGAGGCTTGCTCTTGAACCGTGATTCGATTTCTACACCCTTGCCCTTATCTACGGGCTTGGTGCTAATGCTTGGTGCCCAAGGTGTCTTAGGCTTGCTGCGTAGGTCTTGGCTCTTACGCCTGATGTGCTGCTCAGCCTAGATAGTGATGTGGAACAAGTCCTTGAAATCGTTGTAGATTTGTCTCTCCACTTTTCGGCTGATCCTCTCTTGCAATCCATCCAAGAATTGAGCCATCAATGCCTCCTCATCGTCATTGAGCTCCAGCCTGTTCTTTAGCCTTTCAAACTCATCGTAGTACTCCTCTACTGATCTTGTGCCCTGTTTAAGAATACGAAAACATCGTTGCAAATCCCTATGGAAATAAGGTGGGACAAACCTTTGCCTCATGAGGTCCTTCATGTCGACCCAAGAGTCTACGGGCCTCAATCTCCTTCTCCTATAGTCAGAAGCCTCACGATCTCAGCAGATGAGGGCATTAACCGTGAGTTGTGCTACTGCCATGGAGACTCTCCTAGGGCCTGGTTGGTTGTAATGGTCGAAGATGTGATCCATCCTCCTATAACAATCTAGATAGGCCTCGGGGTCTACTTTTCCTGCAAAACTAGAAGGTGTTAGCTTGACATCATGACTGTTTATCCGATTGTAGGCGTAGTCATCTCCATCCACATGATGTCTAGGAGGCATCCTTGGTCTCTGGTGATGACCATAGGGCTCGTAGCCATTGCCCTCTGCTTCTGGTTGCCATGAGGGTGTGCGTCCTCATCTCCATCTGGTTGGGCTCCCTCATGTTCTGGCCGTGTCCTAGGGTGATCAGGACCTTCAGCAGGGTCTTGGTCAGCCCTCACGTGCCTTATGGCCTGAAATCTCACTGGCCTCTCCACGCGCTCCAATCTTTCGCCGATTGATGCGAGTTGTGTTTGGAGGGTGGTCAACATGGCCATCATGGCCTCGGTTGCTTCTTGGTTTCCTTCAGCCATCGTGTGCTACAAGAAAAACAAGTTAGTTTACTCCTAAGAATTTATTAGGAGAGTTTTCTTTTATAGTAGAAGATGCAAATAAAACAAAACGAAAATTTGAGAAAAAGGAAAGAGTAGAAAAAAGGAAACTTTCTATCAATTAATACGCAAATCTCCTAGATCTCTTTTTGGGTTGATTTTCTTGGTAGTTTTCTATTTTTTTGTTGCTTTTGATTTAACTTAATTAAGAATAGAAATTACGCTTAACAAAAAGAAAAAACCGAAGTTATAATGCAAAGAATGAATCTAAACCCTACTGATGCACATAGGAGCTAGATGCACTCGGTTTGAATTCTAGATGTTATTTTTTGATTTTTTTGAATGAGACTTAAACTAATGCACGAATTGGAATTAAGACTAAAGTAAAGGATAGAAACAACCTTGTTTTAGGAGCTTAAGCTCTGATACCAAAATGATACAAGCCTTGAATCAAGACCGTAAAGCGTGGACTGGTTGGAGAAGTTTAGGCGAGAAACTCGGCCTTAGGCTTCTGGATGGGGGTTTTCTGGTGGGTAATGGATGGAGAGGTGAAGTGAACCACACGAGGGGTCATGAACCTCGTGATAAATCAAAACATAGAAGCTAGGAGGACTGGTCTCGACTAGGGTTCTAAGCGCAAGAGCTTTAGGAGAAAACTCTTAGGAAGAAAGTTCTATCTTTATTAATATCAAAAAGTTGTCAAACTACAATGCTGAAGGAGCCTTATCAATATGCTCGGCAGCCTTGACCTTCTAGGGTAGACTCAAAATAAAAATATAAAAGTTACAAAAGTGCACAAGAAAAATTACAAAAAGGAAATAACCGAAAAAGGACAACTACCTTAATTGTTCTTGACTCAAAAATGTAAAACTTACTATTCCTACCCTACAAAACAGAAAAGGCAAGTATATAATTTGAAACTTACCATTCTTACCTTTCGGCCAAGAAATGGAAGGTGGCCGACCTTGTGGCATGCACGCGCCTAGCTCCTAGTCTTCGACTTGGAGTATGGTTATGAATATTTGGGCCCTGACCCCTTTTGCCATGAAATCCCAAGTCTCTGGAGTCCTTTGCAATGTTGAGAAGCCTTTGGACTCTTCCTTGTACTCTTGGCCCAATGCTCCTTGCCGATGATCTTCTAGGAGCTTGTCTACCCACAAACTGAACTTGTGGAAGAATGACCTTGTTCTGCTCCTTGTCATGGCTCCTGGTGGCACCACTGGTGTAGAGACTTCATCCAGGTTCATGCCTTGAATCTGGTAGCTTAGCTGATCCGAGTCCCCTTGTGTAGATGTGGAAATGGTGGTGCAATCCGCAGGATCGGCTGGACTGTCCGAGGAGCAAGCCGAGTTGTCATCGGAGCCGGGCAGATTGATTCCTGAGCCCGCAGCATCACCAGTTGGGAAGGCGGTGTCATCCACGTCGCCGCCAATTGGGCCAGAGGTAATGGCCTCTCCGCCAGAAATTTTGATCGGCCCGGCCCGGCTGATCATAGGGCTGGCAGTACCGCTTGGGCCGGTAGACGCGCCAAATGGCCCGGCTGTCTCGGGCAAGCATTCTGGTCGGCCATTTTGGTCTTCTGGCCGGCCAGACGATCTGATGCCCTCATCATTTCGTCTTAGCTGTTTTAGTCTTAAATGTTGTCACAGTATGGAAAATTGAGCTAACTTAATGTGGATGTTGAACTCATGTTCTTTTGAGCTCTAAATCAGAAGTTAGAAACGATTTAGTGCGGACATTTCAAAAATATCAGCTAGCTAAAATGATTTTTCTAAACTGATAATTGGTGCTCATTGAGTAAATGCGTATAAAGGAATCATAACGCAAAGCATCATGAAGTTTGGGATATATTGGATTACATGGAGGCTTTGTCATAGCTATGCGATCTTAAATTTTGGAACAATATAAAAAATTGAGCTAGTTTAAAGTCGATGTTGGATTCATGTCATTTTGAACTTTAAATCAAAAGTTACAGACGATTTAATTTGGACGTGTCAAATTGATTGACCGGTTAAAATGATCATTCTAAACTTATCATTGGTGCTCCTTGAGTGAAAGCTTATAAATGAAGCATAATGCATGGCATCACGCAGTTTGGGATATATTGGATTACTTGGACGATTTGTTGTACCTATTTCAATCTTAAACTTTGGCACAATGAGAAACGTGAGATAGCTTAATGTGGACTCTCGATTCGTGTCATTCTGAAATTTAAATCAAAAGCTACGAACGATTTACTACGGATATGTCAAGTTGATCGACCAGTTAAAATGATCATTCTAAACTGATCATTGGTACTTATTCATTAAAAAGTTAAAAGGAAGCATAATGCAAATCATCATGTAGTTTGGGATAGAGTGCATTACTTTCACGCTTTGTCGTAGCTCTTTCAGTCTCAAATTTTATCAGAATATGGAAAATTAAGCTAGTTTAACGTGGGCGTTGAACTCATGTCATTTTGAGCTCTAAATCAGAAGTTAAAGACGATTTAGTGCATACTTGTCAACTTGATCAGCTAGTTAAAATGATAATTCTAAACTGATCATTACTGCTCATTGACTAAATGCGTTTAAATGAACCATAATGCGTAGCATCCTGCAGTTTGGGATAGCTTCGATTACATAGAGGCTTTTTCATAGCTATTTTGATCCTAAATTTTGGCACAATATAGAAAATTTAGCTAGCTTAACGTGGGCATTAGATTTGTGTCATTTTGAGTTCTAAATCAAAAGTTACAAACGATTTAGTGTGGACACGTCAAATTGATCAAACAGTTAAAATGATGATTGTAAACTGATCACTAGTGCTTCTTGAGTAAAGATTTATAAATGAAGCATAATGCATGACATCACGGAGTTTAGATCCATTAGATTACTTGGAGGATTTGCCATAACTCTTTGAGTCTCAAATTTTGTCACAATATGGAAAATTGCGCTAGCTTAATGTGGGCGTTGGAATCATGTCATTTTGAGCTCTAAATAAGAAGTTAAAGACGATTTAGTGCAGACATGTCAACTTGATCAGGTAGTTAAAATGATAATTCTAAACTGATCATTGTTGCTCATTGAGTAAATGCGTATAAATGAATCATAATGCATAGCATCACGCAATTTGGGATAGATTGGATTACATAGAGGCTTTTCATAGCTTTTTCCATTCTAAATTTTGGCACAATATAGAAAATTTAGCTAGTTTAACGTGGGTGTTGGATTCGTGTCAATCTGAACTTTAAATCAAATGTTGTAGGCAGTTTAGGGCAGACATGTCAAGTTGATCGACCAGTTAAAATGATGATTTAAAACTGATCATTGGTGCTCCTTGAGTAAAAGGTTATAAATCAAGCATGATGCATAGGATCACGCAGTTTGGGATAGATTGCAATACTTTGAGGCTTTGTCGTATCTCTTTCACTCTCAAATGTTGTCACAATATGGAAAATTGAGCTAGCTTAAGTGGGCGTTGGGCTCATGTCACTTTGAGCTCTAAATAAAAAGTTAAAGACTATTTAGTGCGGGCATGTCAAGTTCACAACTAGTTAAAATCTTCATTCTAAATAGATCATTGGTCTCATAGAGTAAAGGCGTATAAATGAATCATAATGCATAGCATTATGCATTTTGGGATAGATTAGATTACATGGAGGCTTTTCATAGCTATTCCGATCTTAAATTTTGGCACAATATAGAAACTTGAGCTACCTTAACGTGGGCATTGGATTCATGTCATTTTGAGCTATAAATCAAAAGTTACAGACGATTTAGTGTGGACATGTCATTGATCAAGGAGTTAAAATGATCATTCTAAAGTGATCATTGGTGCTCCTTGAGTAAAGATTTATAAATGAAGCATAATGCATGGAATCACGCAGTTTGGATACATTAGATTACTTGGAGGCTGTCGTAGCTCTTTGAGTATCAAATGTTGTCACAATATGGAATATTGAACTAGCTTAATGTGGGCATTGGACTCATGTCATTTTGAGCTCTAAATCAGAAGTTAAAGAGGATTTAGTGCAACATGTTAAGTTAATCAGCTAGTTAAAATGATCGTTATACTGATCATTGGTGCGCATTGAGTAAAGGCGTATAAATGAATCATAATGCATAGAATTACGTAGGATAGATTGGATTATATGCAGGCTTTTTCATAGCTATTGCGATCCTAAATTTTTTCACATAGTTAAAGAAGATTTGTTGCAGACATGTCAAGTTGATCAAGCAGTTAAAATGATCATTCTAAACTGATCATTGGTGCTCCTTGAATAAAGGCTTATAAATGAAGCATAATGCATAGAATCATGCATTTCGGGATAGTTTGGATTACTTGGAGGCGTTATCGTAGCTATTTTGGTCTCAAATTGCAGCACAATATAGAAAATAGAGCTAGCTTAACGTGGGCGTTGGATTGGTGTCATTCTAAACTTTAAATCAAAAGTTACAAACAATTTAGTGCGGACATGTCAAGTTGAGCGACCAGTTAAAATGATCAATCTAAACTAATCACTGGTGGTCGTTAAGTAAAGGCTTGTAAATGAAGCACAATGCATAGCATCACGCAGTTTTGGATAGATTGCATTACTTTGAGGATTTATCGTAGCTCTTTCAGTCTAATTTGTTGTCACAATATGGAAAATTGATCTAGTCTAACGTGGGCGTTGAATTCATGTCATTTTGAGCTCTAAATCAGAAGTTAAAGGTGATATAGTGCGGACATGTCAAAATGATCAACTAGTTAAATTGATGATTCTAAACTGATCATTTGTTCTCATTGAGTAAATTCATATAAATGATTCATAATGCATAGCATCACGCAGTTTGTGATAGATTGGATTGCATGGAGTCTTTGTCATAGCTATTTCGATCTTAAATTTTGGCACAACATTGAAAATTGAGCTAGCTTAATGTGGGCGTTGGATTCGCGTCATTCTAAACATTAGATAAAAAGTTACGGATGATTTAGTGTGTAATTGATCGGCCAGCAAAAATGATCATTCTGAAGTGATCATTGGTGCTTCTTGAGTAAAGGCTTATAAACAAAGCATAATGCATGGCGTCACGCAGTTTGGATACATTGGATTACTTGGAGGATTTTTCGTAGCTCTTCACTATCAAATGTTGTCACAATGTGGAAAATTGAGCTAGATTAACGTGGGAATTGAATTCATGTGATTTTGAACTCTAAATTAGAAGTTAAAGACGATATAGTCCGGACATGTCAAAATTAACAGCTAGTTAAAATGATGATTCTAAACTGGTCATTGGTTCTTATTGAGTAAATTCGTATAAATGATTCATTATGCATAGAATCACGCAGTTTAAAATAGATTGAATTTCATGGAGGTTTTGTTATAGATATTTCGATCTTAAATTTTGGAACAATATAGAATATATAGCTAGCTTAACGTGCGCGTTGGATTCGTGTTATTTTGAACTCTAAATCAAAACTTACAGATGATTTAGTGTGGACATTTTAAGTTGATCGGCCTGTTAAAATGATCATTCTAAACTGATCATTGGTCCTCCTTGAGTAAAAGCTTATAAATGAAGCATAATACATGGCATCACGCAGTTTGGGATACACTGGATTATTTGGAGGCTTTGAAGTAGCTATTTCGGTCTGAAATTTTGTCATAATATACAAAATTGAGCTACCTTTACGTGGGTGTTGGATTCCTGTCATTTTGAACTCTACAAAAAAAGTTATAGAAGATTTACTGCGTACATGTCAAGTTGATCAGCCAGTTAAAATGATTATTCTAAACTGATCATTGGTGATGCTTGAGTAATGGTTTATAAATGAAGCATAATGCATGGCATCACGTAATTTAGGATTAATTGGATTACTTTGAGACTTTGCCTAGCTTTTCAGCCTCAAATGTTATCACAATATAGAAAATTGAGCTGGATTAACGTGGACGTTGGATTCGTGTCTTTCTGAACACTGAATCAAAAGTTAAAGATGATTTATTGCGAACATGTCATGTTGATCGGCCAGTTAAATTGGTCATTCTAAATTGATCATTGGTGCTCATTGAGCAAACATTTATATATGAAGCATAATGCATGGTATCAGACAGTTCGGGATAGATTGGATTACATGGAGGCTTTGTCATAGATATTTGGGTCCTAAGCTTTGCCACATTATAGAAAATATAGCTAGCTTAATTTGGGTGTTGCATTCATGTCATTCCGAACTCTAAATAAAACGTTACAGATGATTTAGTGTAGACATGTCAAGTTGATCGGCCAGTTAAAATGATAATTCTAAACTGATCATTGGTGCTAATTGAGGAAAGGTTTACAAATGAAGCATAATGCATGGCATCACGCTGATAAGGATGTATTGGATTAGTTGGAGACATTTGTCTTAGCTATTTCGGCTTTAAATTTTGTCACAATATAAATAATTGAGATAGTTTAATATAGGCCTTGGATTCGTGTAATTCTGAATTCTAAATCAAATGTTAAAGATGATTTAGTACGCACATGTCATTTTGATTGGCCGGTTGATTTTATCATTCTAATTGATCACTGGTGCTTATTGAGCAAAGGCTTACAAATGAGGCATAATGCATGGGATCACACCGTTTGGGATAGATTGGATTACTTGGAGGCTTTGTCGTAGCTATTTCAATCTAAATTTTTGTCACAATATAGAATATTGAGCTAGCCTAACGTGGGCATTTGATTCGTGTCATTCTAATCTCTAAATCAAAAGTTACAAATGATTTAGTGTGAACATGTGAAATTGATCGTCCACCTAAACTGATCATTCTAAACTGATCGTTGGTGATCCTTGAGTAAAGGCTTTTAAATGAAGTATAATGCATGACATCACGCAGTCTGAGATAAATTGGAATACATGGAGGCTTTTTCGTAGCTATTTCGAGTTTAAATTTTGTCACCATATGGAAAATGGAGGTAGCTTTATTTGGCCATTGGATTCGTGTCATTCTGAACTCTAAATCAAAAGTTACAGATGATTTAGTGCGGACATGTCGAGTTGATCGGCCAGTTAAAATGATCAATCTAAACTGATCATTGGTACTACTTGAGTAAAGGCTTATAAATGAAGCATAATGCTTGGCATCAGGAAATTTTGGATTGGTTGGATTCCTTTGAGGCATTGCCTAGCACTTCAGTATCAAATGTTGTCAAAATATGGAAACTTGAGCTAATTTAACATGGGTGTGGATTCATCTCAGTTTGAGCTCTAAATCAAAAGGTAAAGATGATTTAGTGGGAACATGTCAAGTGGATCAGCTACTTAAAATGATCATTCTAAACTTATCAGTAGTGATCCTTGTGTAAAGGCGTATAAATGAAGCACAATGCATGGTATCACGTAGTTTGGGATAGATTGGATTACTTGGAGGCTTTGTCTTAGCTATTTCGGTCATAAATTATAGAAAATTGAGCTAGCTTTACTTGGGCGTTAGATTCGTGTCATTCTGAATTCTAAATCAAAAGTTACAAACGATTTAGTGCAGACATAAAGTTGATCGGCCAATTAAAATGATCATTCTAAACTGATCATTGGTTCTCCTTGAGTAAAAGCTTTTAAATGAATTACTTTAGGATAGATTGGATTACTTTGATGCTTTGCCTAGCTCTTTCAATCTCAAATATTTTCAGACTATGAAAAAATTAAGCTAGCTTAATGTGGGCATCGGATTCATGTCATTTTGAGTTCTAAATCAAAAGTTAAAGACGATTTGGTGTTGACATGTCAAGTTGATCAGCTCGTTAAAATGATCACTCTAAACTGATTTTTGGTGCTCCTTGAGTAAAGGCGTATATATGAAACATAATGCATGTATCACGCAGTTCATGATAGATTGGATTCTTCGAAAGCTTTGTGGTAGTTATTTCGGTTTTAAATTATGTCACAATATAGAAAATTGACCTAGCTTTACTTGGGAGTTGGATTGGTATTATTTTAAACTATTCATCAAGAGTTAAAGACGATTTAATGCAGACATTTCAAGTTTATTTGGAAGTTAAATTATTCATTCTAAACTGATAATTGGTGTTCATTGTGTAAAGGTTTACAAAAGAAGCATAATGCATGGCGTAACGCAGTTTAGGATAGATTGGATTACTTTGAGGCTTTGCCTAGTGATGTGAGCATGGCCAGCAAGGAATCACAACCTAAGGAGCAGCATGAACTAGAGGAGTAAGAAGCCAATAAAGATGCTAAGGAGCAGTTAGAACCCGCGGATACTGGAGATGAAAGCCTACGAGTCTTCAATGGCCCCATTACCCGATCCAAGCAAGCCAAACTCAAGACAACAATATAGCACCATATAGAAACTTGGATTACTTGGATGCTTTTTCGGAGCTCTTTCTGTCTCAAATGTAATTACAATATGGAAAATTGGGCTAGCTTAACGTGGCCATTGGATTCATGTTAGTTTGAGCTCTAAATAAAAAGTTAAAGACGATTTAGAGCGGACATGTCAAGTTGATCAGCTAGTTAAAATGATTATTATAAACTGATCATTGGTGCTTTTTGAGTAACGGCTTATAAATGAAGCATAATGCATGGTATCACGCATTTTGGGATAAGTTGGATTACTCTGAGGCTTTGTCGTAGCTATTTCGGTCTTAAAGTTGGTCACAAAATAGAAAATTGAGCTACCCAAACGTGGCTTTTGGATTTGTGTGATTGTGAACTCTAAATCAAAAGTTATGGACGATATAGTGCGGTTATGTCAAGTTGATCGGCCCGTTAAAATGATCATTCTAAACTGATCATTGGTGCTCCTTGAGTGAATGCGTATAATAAATCATAATTCATAGCATCATGCAGTTTTGGATAGATTGGATTACATGGAGCCTTTGTCATAGCTTTTTCAATCTTAAATATTGGCACAATATAGAAAATTGAGCTAGCTTAACGTGGGCGTTGGATTCATGTCAGTTTGAACTTTAAATCAAAAGTTAAAGACGATTTAAAGCAGACATGTCAAGTTGATCAGCTAGTTAAAATGCTCATTCTAAATTGATCATTGGTGCTCCTTGAGTAAAGGCTTCTAAATGAAGCATAATGCATGGCATCACACATTTTGGGATAAATTGGATTACTTGGACGATTTGTTGTAGCTTTTTCACTCTTAAATTTTCTCAAAATATAGAAAATTGAGCTAGCTTAATGTGGTCCGTAGATTCGTGTCATTCTGTACTTTAAATCAAAACTTACCGATGATTTAGTGTGGACATGTCAAATTGATCGGCCAGTTAAAATGATCATTATAAAGTGATCATCGATGCTCCTTAAGTAAAGGCTTAGAAATGAAGGATAATGCATGCCATCATGGAGTTTGGATACATTGGAATACTTGGAGGCCTTGTCGTAGCTCTTTGACTCTCAAATGTTCTCACAATATGGAAAATTGAGCTTGCTTAATGTGGGCGTTGGACTCATGTTATTTTGAGCTTTAAGTCAAAAGTTAAAGACGATTTAGTGCGGAAAATTCAAGTTGATCAGCTAGTTAAAATGATGATTATAAACTGATCATTGGTGCTCATTGAAAAAATGCGTATAATGAACCATAATGCATAACATAACACATTTTGGGATAGATTGGATTACATGGAGGCTTTGTCATAGCTTTTTTGATCTTAAATTTTGGCAAAATATAGAAAATTGAGTTAGCTTAACGTGGGCATTGGATTCGTGTTATTCAGAACTTTAAAATCAAAACTTACAGACGATTTAGATTTATTGCGGACATATCAAGTTGATCGACCAGTTAAAATGATCATTCAAAACTGATCATTGGTGCTCCATGAGTAAAGGCTTATAAATGAAGCTTAATGCATGGCATCACGCATATTGGGATAGATCGGATTACTTGGAGGCTTTATCGTAGCTATTTCGGTGTGAAATTTTATCACGATTTAAAAAATTGAGCTAGCTTAAAGTGGGTATTGGATTCGTGTCATTCAGAACTTTAAATCAAAGTCATGGGCGATTTAGTGTGGAAATGTCAAGTTGATCGACCAATTAAAATGATCATTCTAAACTGATCATTCACGCTCCTTGATTAAAGGCTTGTAAATGAAGCATAATGCATGGTATTAAACAGTTTGGGATACATTGGATTACTTGGATGCTTGGTCGTAGCTCTTTCAGTCTCAAATGTTGTCACAATATGGATAATTGATCTAGCTTAACGTAGCCGTTGGATTCATGTCAGTTTGAGCTCTAAATAAAAAGTTAAACATGATTTAGAGCGGACATGTCAAGTTGATCATCTAGTTTAAATGATCAATATAAACAGATCATTTGTGCTCCTTGAGTAAACGCTTTTAAATAAGCATAATGCATGGCTTCACCTATTTTGGGATATATTGGATTATTTGGACGATTTGTCGTAGCTATTTCGGTCTTAAATTTTGTCACAATATAGAAAATTGAGCTAGCTTAACATGGGTGTTGGATCCGTGTCATTCTGAACTTTAAATCAAAAGTTACAGAAAATTTATTGTGGACATGTCAAATTGATTGGCCATTTAGAATGATCATTCTAAAGTGATCATTGGTGCTCCTTAAGTAAAGTCTTATAAATGAAGCATAATGCATAGCATCACGCATTTTGGGATATATTGATTAACTTTGAGATTTTGTCGTAGCTCTTTCAGTCTCAAATGTTGTCACAATATGGAAAATTGAGCTAGTTTAACGTGGGCGTTGACTCATGTCATTTTGAGCTCTAAATTAGAAGGTAAAGACAATTTACTACAGAGATGTCAAGTTGATCAGCTAGTTAAAATGATCATTCTAAACTGATCATTGGTGCCCCTTGAGTAAAGGTTTATAAATGAAGCATAATGTATGGCATCACGCATTTTCGGATAAATTGGATTACTTGGATGCTTTACCGTAGCTATTTCGGTCTTAAATTTCTCATAATATAGAAAATTGAGCTAGCTTAATGTGGGCATCAGATTCGTGTTATTCTGAACTTTTATGTCAAAAGTTACAGACGATTTAGTGCGGATATGTCAAGTTGATCGACCAGTTAAAATGATCATTATAAAGTGATCATTGGTACTCCTTTAATAAATGGTTGTGAATGAAGCATGATGCATAGCATCATGCAATTTGGGATAGATTGCATTACTTTGAGGTTTTGTCATAGCTTTTTCAGTCTCAAATCTTGTCACAATATGAAAAATTGTGCAAGATTAACGTGGGCGTTGAACTCGTGTCATTTTGAGCTCTAAATCAGAAGTTGAAGACTTTGTAGGGGTCACATGTCAAGTTGATCAGCTAGTTAAAATGATCTTTCTATAGTGATCATTGGTGCTCATTGAGTATAAGCTTATAAATGAAGTATGATGCATGGCATCATGCATTTTGGGATAGATCAGATGACTTGGAGGATTTGTCGAAGCTATTTGGGTAAGAAATTTTGACACAATATAGAAAATAGAGCTAGCTTAACGTGGACATTGGATTCGTGTCATTGTGAACTTTAAATCAAAAGTTAAAAACGATTTAGTGCGGACTTGTCAAGTTGATTGACCAGTTAAAATGATCATTCTAAACTGATCATTGGTGCTCCTTTAGTAGAAGGTTATAAATGAAGCATGATGCATAGCATCACACAGTTTGGGATAGATTGCATTACTTTGAGGTTTTGTCATAGATATTTGAGTCTCAAATGTTGTCACAATATGGAAAATTCAGCAAGGTTAACGTGGGCGTTGAACTCATGTCATTTTGAGCTCTAAATCAAAAGTTAAAGACGATTTAGTACGGACATGTCAAGTTAATCAGCTAGTTAAAATGATCTTCCTACACTGATCATTGGTGCTGATTGACTAAATGCTTATGAATGAATCACATTGCATATCATCACGCAGTTTGGGGTAGATTGGATTACATGGAGGCTTTGCCATAGCTACTTCGATCTTAAACTTTGGCACAATGAGAAACGTGAGAAAGCTTAATGTGGACTCTCGATTCGTGTCATTCTTAACTTTAAATCAAAAGTTATGTACGATTTAATGCGGATATGTCAAGTTGATCGACCAGTTAAAATGATCATTCTAAATTGATCATTGGTGCTTCTTCATTAAAAAGTTAAAAGGAAGCATGATGCATATCATCATGTAGTTTGGGATAGAGTGCATTACTTTTAGGATAGATTGGATTGTTTGGATGCTTTGTCGTAGCTATTTCGGCCATACATTTTATCAAAATATAGAAAGTTGAGCTAGCTTATTGTGGGCGTTGAATTTGTGTCATTCTGAACTTTAAATAAAAAGTTATGGACGATTTTGTGTGGACATGTCAAGTTGATCGACCAGTTAAAATGATCATTCTAAAGTGATCATTGGTGCTCCTTGAGTAAAGTCTTATAAATGAAGCATAATGAATGACATCAGGCAGTTTGGATACATTGGATTACTTGGAGGCTTTGTTATAGCTCTTTCAATCTCAAATTTTGTCACACTATGGAAAATTGAGCTAGCTTAACGTGGGCATTAGACTCATGTCCTTTTGAGCTTTAAATAAGAAGTTAAAGACGATTTAGTGTGCAAATGTTAAGTTGATCAGCTAGTAAAATGATCATTCTAAACTGATCATTGGTGCTCATTGAGTAACTGCATATAGATGAATCATAATGCATTGCATCACCAACACTACAAGAAAGCAACGTTTTTCCGACGGCCAGTTTCGTCGAAAAAACGTCGGTAATACTGATTCCCGTCTACTTTCCAACAAAAATGGCCCGTCAGGACTATTTTGTCTGAAATTAAATTCCATCGGGAACGTATTGGGAATTTTCGACGGCTTGGCGATAAAACGTGCCGTCGAAAACTTCCGACGGATATTCGATGGTCTGTTGCCGTCGGAAAACTCTGACATATATTCAATAGAACACTTCCGTCGGAAATTTCTGACGAATTTGCGTTGGAAAGTTTTCCGATGACTGTTGTTGTCGAGAATTTGAAACGATTATATTTCCCGATGGTTTTTACCCGTCAGGATGTAGGCGACACGTTTCCAACGGAATTTGCCATCGGAAGTTACCGATGACAGCATCCGTCGGAAATAACCAATTAATTGTAAAAAAAAAATTTATTTTTTAAAAAATTTTCATTAAATATTTTTAAAATATATTTATTTTTAAAAATAAATTTATATTAAATTTATATTTAAATTTATATTAAATTTAGTTTTAAAAATATTAATAGAACTAATATTTATATTAATTAATATTTTTAAATTTAATTAGTATTTATATTAAATTAAATCAATAATTTTAAATATTTTAAAAAAATAATAATACAATTAATAAAAATAATATTCTAATTATAAATATAATAATTAAATAATTGTTTTAAGATACAAATTACAATGGAGGGGAAGAGGAGAATGAGAAGAAAAAAAGTCATCAAACAACTTGTTTCTCATCATTTCTACAATACTTTTGAGATTACTTATCTCTGTTTTAATAGCCGCCATTTTTTTTTAACTGTCATTCTCCTTGTTTCTAGCTGCAGATATTGCGCCACCGGTATATGCAACTCTTCCGAGTCCTGGATGACGACCCTTGGAAAATGGTATTTCCTATAAAAACAAAAAACTATTATTAAAAAATTAAAATTAATTATATAAAAAAATCAATTTTACATCAAGAACGAGACAGTTAATCTCAGAACGAATTAATTCGGCGACCGAAGATGAAGAACCAACTTGAGATTGCTAGGTTGAAATATCACTTTTTTCTTTTTTACTTTTTCGATGATCTCAATAACTAGACCATCTTGGATACGACTAGTTTTTTTGTTCGTGTGGACGGTCTCGAGAAGTTGCAAGTGATTTGGAGGCGCTCCAATTTCTTGTGCCTAAAAGTAAAAAAATTCTAAATTAATAGTTTAAAAAATTTTAAATAATAATAAAGAAAATTAATATAATAATTAATTTACCAATTGATATGCTTGTCTCAGAAAACTAGTTGATCCGGCATTGTGAATATAAATGCCTTTGCCTCCTCGGTCGCTCTTCCGGTTTTTCCGAATTAATTTTTGAGATGTCCTCAGCTCTGGAAGATTTCCAATAACGAATAAAGTCGTTCCAAACCGACTCATCCAACCCTCTTGGTTTATATTTTCCTTTTTTCCATTTTTGTTTCCACTCGTTCATGTGGCGGGAAAATTATACTGCAACCTCTTTTTCGAAAACTTTTTTCTCCAATTTTGTGTTCATGGGATCCCATGTAAATTTTTGCTGTGAAATTTACTTATATATTACTAAAAATATTATTAAAAACTATTTAAAACAAATTTATATTTAAAAATTGAATAACATATTGCAAACGTCCTGAACCAAATTTGACGTTCTTCAAACGAAATATCTCTAAATTTGGTATATGGTTTGTTCAAAAGAGAATGAATCATATTTAATATAGATTTATTTATTCCGTTGTTTGAAATACCAAATATACGAATTTTTATTATAGTAGCGTTTAAATAATTATTTTAAATATAATTGAATAGCGTTAAAATAATTATTTTAAATATAATTATAGAAAATTTTATTTACCATGTCGAATTTATTTGACGCTTTGGATCGAGAAAAGTAAGAAATTCACGATCAGGCTGATGAACCAATCACTACAAGAAAACTGCCAAAATTCGACTACATTTTGCGACCACATACGTAGTCGCAAAATTTGCGACCACATACGTAGTCATAAAATTTGCGACCACATTTGCCACGATTTTGCGACCACTTTGCGACTACGAAGAAGTAGTCACAAAGTGGTCGCAAAAGTGTGACCAAAACCTATAGTCGCATATTGGTCGCAATACGCAACCATTTAGATACTAAAATGCGACTCTTTTGCGACGGATCTATGTAGTCGCTAATAAGTCACAAAATATCGGCTGATTAGTGACTGAATTGGGAAAACCACTTGTTAGTCGCATATTGGTCGCTAAAAATACGACCAATTTGTGACAACATTCTGTAGTGGCTCTTCAATCACAAAGTGGTGGCAAAGTGCCAACATAAAAAATATGTGCGTGTTAGGTATAACGACATTTAAGCGACTACACTGTTGTAGTCGCAAAGTAGTGGCAAAGCAGTGGCAAAGCAGTGGCAAAGTAGTGGCAAAATAGTGGCAAAATGTTGTGTATATATGTCTCATCCCATTCTTTCATTTATAGAATTGAAGGAAAAAAAATTTTAAAACATGTGGGGAAATTATAAAAATTCGAGAGATTGGATGCACAAAAGTATTGATAATGAAACAAGAAATATATCGGTGAAATTTGCACAAGGCATGGAGCAGTTTATGAATTTTTTAAGTAGTCAACCAATAGCTAAAAGTAGCGGAGGTAAGTTTTTCTGTCTTTGTATTAATTGCAAAATGATAAATTTATTCCGGGACGAAAAATATGGAGTCATCTATATAGTCGAAGATTTATGTAAAATTATTATATTTGGTATAAACATGGAGAAGCTGAATGTTCTGTTAAGGATGAGTACTAGTCGGGGTGATGTCCAAAGAAATCAAGGAGGTACGCGTGGTTGTACTAGTGATGAAACAGTTGGTACATCCGGTAATAGATATGTTGAAATGGTGACGGATGTATTTCGTGAGACAACGACTGATGATCATCAGTACTATAATCCGAGCGAAGAAGAATATAATTATAATGAAGAAGAACGGCCTAATGAAGAAGCACAAAAATTTTACAACATGTTAGAAGCTGCGAAAAATCCATTGTATGATGGCTGTCATGAAGGGCACTCATAATTATCTTTAGCTACTCGGTTCATGAACATCAAGTCTGATTTTAATTTACCAGAAAAATGTATGAGTTTTTGGGCGGAGGTGTTTATAGAATATTTGCCCGAGGAGAATCAGGCAACGGGTTCATATTATGAAACCAAAAAATTGATGCGAAATTTAGGCATCCCGTTTTATACAATTGATATGTGTGTACACAATTGTATGATCTTCTGGAAACAAGATGAGAAATGGGAAAAATGCAAATTTTGCGATTTCCCCCGGTATAAGCCAAGCGAGGGCATGACGAGAATACCTTTCAATCGTATGTGGTATTTACCTATAGGTAATAGACTTAAAAGAATGTATCAAAGTGAGAAAACCATAGAGGCAATGAGGTGGCACGCATAGCATGAAGCAGAAGATAGAGAAATGAGTCATCCATCTCATGCTGTAGAGTGGAAAAATCTTCAATATCTACATCCTAGATTTGCTGCTGAATTTATCTTGGCTTATGTAGTGATGGGTTCAATCCATTTGGGATGTCTCATAATCATTCATTATGGCCGGTGATTATCACTCCGTATAACTTGCCACCGGACATATGTATGAAGAAGAGTATTTATTTCTAACAATTCTGAATTCGGGACCAAATCATCCGCGTGCTAGTCTGGATATATTCCTCCGACCTTTGATTGATGAGTTGAAAGAATTATGGTCTACAGGATTTGATGCATACGATGTATCGTTGAACCAAAATTTCAATCTAAAAGTCGTGTTACTATGGACGATAAGCGATTTTCCTGCTTATGGAATGTTGTCAGGATGGACAATGCATGGAAGACTGGCTTGTCCAATTTGTATGGATGATACGAAGGCAGTTCAATTACCAAATGGGAGAAAGACGTGTTGGTTTGATTGTTATAAAAGATTTCTTCCTAATGGTCACCCGTTACGGAAAAATAAAACAAATTTTTTAAAAGGGAAGCACGCTTTGAATGACTATCTTCCACAATCATTGACAGGCGAACAAGTTTTATACGAGTGAATAAAAACTGTCAATCCTCTAAGAACAACTGACTGCGGAGGAAACGGTCATGAAAGTAAAGAAGAAGGTTACGACAGCTGGCATAATTGGCACAAAGAAAGCATATTTTGGGAGTTGCCGTACTGGACGAATCTTAACCTTCGACATAATCTTGATGTGATGCATAAGAGAAGAATTTATTCGATAACATCATTAACAGTGTTATAAATGTGAAAGAGAAATCAAAAGATACAGTTAAGTCAAGGTTGGATATTGCGAAGTTTTGCTTTCGAAAAGAGTTGCACGTGGATGGTCGGGGTAATGCTCCATTCCCTATATTTCGATTGACACAAAAAGCGAAAGAACGGTTATTGGAATGTATCAAAAATGATGTCAAATTTCCGGACGGCTATGCAGAAGATTTAACAAATTGTGTGGATATGGATGGACTAAAGTTCTCGGGCATGAAAAGCTATGACAACTATGTTTTTATGGAAAGGCTTCTCCCCTTTTATATTTGCAGAATTTTTACCACAAAACGTTCATCTAGCATTATCATGTAAATATAGTAATAAATATATTTTATATTGGAAATACGTAAATTAATAATAATTGCATGTATTAATTAATTGTCGATGGTAATATATATAGGGATTGGAGGATTTTTCCGTGATTTATGGTCCAGATCATTACAATAAAACCGTGTCCGAATTCTGAAGGAAAACATAGTCATAATTTTGTGCAATTTGGAAAAGATCTTTCCGCCTTCATTTTTCGACGTCATGGATCATCTTCCTGTACATCTACCATACGAATCTGAACTGGGTGGACCTGTGCAATATTGGTGGATTTATTCATTTGAAAAGTTTTTTAAAAAACTGAAAAGCAAGGCGAAGAACAATCGATATGCTGCAGGGTCGATTGTTGAATCATATGTGAATGATGAGATATCTTACTTCTCGGAACATTACTTTGTTGCCCATATACGCACGAAAAACAGGTAACATAAATTAATTCTTATGTTTATTAATTAATTATTTTATTATGAATGGCAAATTTTTGTGGTGATATATCACGTAATTAATATAATATATATATATATATATACAGGTCTACAAGATTCGATGAATGTGACGTTCCAGTATATCCAGATCCCGGAGTACTGGATATATTTACGCACATGGGTCGTCCAAATGGTAAATCTAAAGAAATATAGCTCTCCGAAAAAGAATATAAATATGTACATGCATATGTTTTACGAAATTGTGAATATTTTCGGCCACTAGAGAAGTAATTGCATTTATTACATTTCAGTTCATTGTATCAGGCAATATACATTAATTTTTCATATTTACTTTTGTAGCATGTTTGAAGATCACATTCGATGTACGTATCCATATCTTTCGGAAGATCACATTTCATCGAAAAGAGAGGAAGAGTTCCACATATGGGTTATAGATTATGTATGTTAAATTATTTGACATGTATATTAAATTTAATTTATTAATTTTGAAATACTAACTTTAATTTTATATATATATAATCATAGGTCAATTCATGCACTTCCACAGATTCACGCGTCTTTCCTATATGGGCTTAAGAATTAGTTCAAGGGCCGATGAATAAAGCGTCAACTTGGCCGATGTATTTTACAAGAGGTTATATGTTTCACAAGAAGAAATATGGAAATAGAAAAAAGACATGTAACTACGATATTTGTGCGAAGGAAGACAATTACTCATATGCATCTGATGAAGCTGATTTCTACTAGATTTTAACAGATATCATTCAACTTGAGTATGTCGGCCTCCTAAATTTGAAGATCATGCTTTTTTAATGTGAATGCTACGATCGTACGGTTTCGAAAGGTACTCGGAAGTCGGAAAATAGTCTCATTGATGTCTTATCATCGGAGAAATACTACAAATACGAACCATTTATTCTCGGTACGTATACGTAAATAATTAACAATATAATTAATTTTTTTAAAATATATAACTAATTTATATTTCATTACTTATAATGTATCACCCTCTCAAGCAGATCAAGTTGTTATATTCCCTATCCACACACTAAATCGTCATCAAAACAAACATGGCTCAGTGTTTTGAAAGTTAATCCTAGATCTAATATTTTGGGAAAATACAAAAACAAAGATAAGATTGGCCTGTTGCAACAAGAAATTGATGAAGAGGTAATGGTTATTCAAGAGATAGAAGTAGAGCGGTTAGTCGATAGAGTTAATCATACGGAAGAAATTGATTTCGATGTCAGAGATGCGAAACTAGAAGATGAATTTCAATGTAATATTTCATCTTCAGATAATGACGAGGACGAAGAAATATAATAAATATAGTTATCGTTTTATGTATTTTTGATATTTGCTTTTTATATAATTCAATTTATTCCCAAAAACCATATAATTAAGGTTTTATGACACAAATTGTGACTGATTTGCCACCACTTTGCCACTGCATTGACAATGTGGTGGCATTTCAGTCACAATTAGTACCGCTGGTCGCAAATCAGTCGCAAATTTACGACTGATTTGGGACCAAAAACTCAAAATTTGATATGCAATCGCAAATCAATCGCAAAATATGGACTGATTTGCGACCACATATGGTAAATTCAGATTTTTCCAAAGTATTTTCCATATTTACAACTTCTATTTCCATTTTTATATGACTACTAACCATTATAAGTAACCACATATATTGAAAACCATATTGGTAATGATTTAAATTTTAGAGAACATTTGAAATGTATATATGAGTTATAAAATTAAGTAAATTTGTTAAGTATTTTAGGTAAATAATTTGAAAATTTGGTAAATGTTATTAATTTCTTAGTAATTGAAATTTGTACAACTTATAATCAAGTAACCAATCTTATATAATTCAATTTATTAACCAAAATAAAAAAATTTAGGGTTTAGGGTATTATTTGTGACTGATTTGCCACCATTTTGCCAATGCATTGACAATGTGGTGGTATTTCAGTCACAATTATTACCAGTGGTCGCAAATCAGTCACACATTTGCCACTGATTTGCAACCACAAACTCAAAATTTGATGTGCAGTCGCAAATTAGTCGCAAAATAGCGACTGATTTGCGACAACATATGATAAATTCACATTTTCTCTAAGTATTTTCCACATTTACAAATTTTATTTCCATTTTTATGTGACTACTAACCATAATAAGTGACCACATATATTAAAAACCATATTTGTAATGATTTAAATTTTAGAGAACATTTGAAATGTATATAAGAGTTATAAGGTTAAGTAAATTTGTTAAATGTTTTAGGTAAATCATTTTAAAATTTGGTAAATGTTATTGTTTTCTTAGTAATTGAAATTTGTACAACTTATAATCAAGTAATCAATCTTATATAATTCAATTTATTCACCAAAATAAAAAAATTAGAGTTTAGTATATTATTTATAACTGATTTGCCATCATTTTGCCACTGCATTGACAATGTGGTGGTATTTGAATCACAATTATTATTAGTGTTCGCAAATGAGTCACACATTTGCCACTGATTTGCACCACAAACTCAAAATTTGATGTGCAGTCACAAATTAGTCGCAAAATAGTGACTGATTTACGACCACATATGGTAAATTCTCATTTTCGCTAAGTATTTTATACATTTACAACTTGTATTTCTATTTTGATGTGACTAATAACCATTATAAGTGCCACATATATTGAAAACCATATTTGTAATGATTTAAATTTTAGAGAAAATGTGAAATGTAAGTAAATTCGTCAAGTGTTTTAGGTAAATGATTTGAAAATTTTGTAAATGTTATTGTTTTCTTAGTAATTGAAATTTTTACAACTTATAATCAATTAATCAATCTTATATAATTCAATTTATTTACCAAAATCAAACATTTAGGGTTTAGGTTATTATTTGTGGCTGATTTGCCACCACTTTGGCACTGCATTGACAATGTGGTGGAATTTCAGTCACAAAAATTACACGTGGTCGCAAATCAGTCGCAAATTTGCCACTAATTTGCGACCATATGTAAGTATTCGAATAATTTAATGGTGATAAAAAATTAGTCGCAAATTTCCCACTGATTTGTGACCACCAATTAATTTGGTGGCAGTTTGAAAGTTTTCGGTTCCCACCAAACTAATTGGTGGTCACAAATCAGTCGCAAATTTGCGACTGATTTGCGACCACTTCATTAAATTCAAATTTGACCACCAATTTGCGACCACATACGTGGTCGGCAAAAATCTATAAATAGTCGATGGTTTTCCCTCATTTTTCACACTTCAAACAAATACTCACTTTCCTATAACCTCTCTAAACATTCCAAACCCTCTCAAATAAAAAAATCCAATCAAAAAAATGGCAAGTAGCAGTATGTCGATGAGAGGTCGTGGAAGACGATCTATCTCATCGTCTTCCAGCCGTGATACCTCTTCGGCCTCCTCGAACCCCTCACCCTCCACTAATAGAGCGGCATCCCGCCTCTCTCCCCAATATATGTTTACCCCTCATTCCGTTCCTGAAACCCAAACTCCCCCATGGTTTCAGGAATCAGAAGAACATGAAAAGGAAGAAATTCCCGAGTGCGAAACGGGAACGGAGGAACAAACTATCATTCTTGATAGTTTGTTACAAATTTCGGGACGCGATCAATATTTGACAGTGATGTCTCCACTGTCGGCACCAAATTCAATGTGGTAATGTAATTTATTTTTATTTATAAATAACTATTAAAAATTTATCAATATATTAATATGAAATTTAAATTTTTGTGTATAATAAAAATATTAGGTTTGACCACGATAACAGGGCTATTAACTGTTAAATTTCAAAAACTTCGAAAAATAAATTTGACGACCCCTAATATAGTTGGACGGTCGTACCTTGTGAGACGTAGAAAAAATATTTTATCGAGTTTGCGGTAAGTTCATTTTATTAATTTTATTTATTTTATAATATTTAAATACATATAAATATTATATAATCTAATTTCAAGCAATCGTACACCTGGGATCTTGTGATCACTCTGGTGGTACGAAAAGAGTTCGAGGCCGTCTGCGTAAGACAGATGAAAGAGATGTTGAGCATGGTTCATACAACCGGCAAATGTCCCTGATGAATTTCCCCAAGTCTGTTCAAAATTATGACAGAATATTAATATTTAAATACATATTAATATTATATAATCTAATTTCAAGTAATCGTACACCCGGGATCTTGTGATCACTCCGGTGGTACGAAAAGAGTTCGAGGCCATCTACGTAAGACAGATGAAAGAGATGTTGAGCAGGGTTCATACAACCGGCAAACGTCCCTGATGAATTTTCCCAAGTCTGTTCAAAATTATGACAGAATATTGGGGAACAGAAACGTATAACGAGAGGAGTAGCAAATCTTCTAATAATCACAACTCCGCTCGGGATGGTCTTGGCCCGCACAAGAATTTGTCGGGCCAAAAATCCTATATCCACGTCCAGCAGGAAATGGTAAGTAATTTTAATTAAATTTAATTATTTTTTAATTATTATTTAAATAAAACTTATTTCAATTTATGTGCAGGAACATAATTTGGGACGTTTCAAACTTATTTCAATTTATGTCTCAATAGCTAAGACGTTTCAAACTTATTTCAATTTATGTCTCAATAGCTAAGGTCTTATAAATACTCACACTAGACCGGATGGTTCGTATGTAGATTTGAAAGCAAAACAAATCTGTGAAACATACGAACATAACATACAAGAGAAGATGGCGATCGTGGAAGTTGATCCAACAAAAACGTCTGATGGTACTTCTCGTCCAATTGAGCTGACTCCAGAAAAGAAGAATGAGATCTTCATTCAGGTTAAAAAAAATTTTTAAATTTTTTTATATTAAATTATTTATATTTATTTTATTTATTCAATTTAATATTTTATTTTCATTTTTATTATTTTGCAGTGTTCTGTTGCGGATGACCGAGACCGTCTTTACAGACTCGGTAACCTGAACCGCGTCCACTTGTTGGGTAGGCTTAGTGGGTTGCAATACACTGTCGCCGACTACGTAATGCTTCAAGAATAAAACGCGCTTATTGTACAACAAAATGAGCATATTTTGGAAGCAAATCAGAAGTTAAAAGAGCAGCATAAAGAAAACCAAAAGAAGATCTCTAATTTGGAGATGCTCTTTGGGTATTTTCAATGGATGGATCCCGCATTCACCTCCTATATGCAGGATAACGATTGCCCAGGGAAACCGTCGACATACAAACCTATAATTTTTAATTTTTATGATATTTTTGTAAAAAAGTAATTTTAATAATTTTTAAATAAAAGTTTATTAATAACAAATAATAATAATTTAGGATAAAAATTAAATTTATTAAGTAAAACATATGCAATAATTTCATTGATAAAATTAAAAAATTTAGGATAAAACACATGAATTATGTTGATCACATTATATATTTTCATCCTAGTTTAGTTAAAAGTCGTAAAATAATATTTTTAAAATGTACGTCATACATAAAAACTATATGATTTTTAAACTATTTTAAGTAATATGTAATTTAATTAGTAATAAATTGATATACTTTTCTGTGGATTTACAAAAATTCTATATTATAATCAAGCGAATTTGAAATTGAGATATAAAATACTCAAATCCCACTTATCCCACTTATAATGTATAACATTTTTAATTCATTTTGGATATAAATAATTAACTAACATTTTTGCATTAAAATTATAGTTAAGAGGTTTAAGCGATTCATCTTTAGTTGAGAGAATTTTTTTCATTAAAAACCCTTCAGGTTATTAATTTTTTTCACACACTTTACTATATTTGTTGGTAATTATTAATGCAGATTATTAGTCTCAGTGCGAACAAGCTCTCCAATATTCAAAAGCAAGCCAGAGAATATGCAGCACTGATAATGGAAGAGTTGGACCCAGACAATGCTGGCTATGGTACGCATGGTCAACCTATACCCACTAAATCACTAATGGCATACATCGAAAAATTGAATTACTAGAACTAAAAAACTTTTAAAATCCAATGTTTATTATTAAATTCTAGAGTGATATCTGGCCACCTTGATTGACAAAATCAATAAACTTATAAAGCATCTATTATGCTTGGAGTATCTTATCAACAGGAAAGCTTTAAAAAGAAAGAAAACACAAACGTACTCCTAAAGGGATTCGAAACGCATGATTCAAGGCGAATGAAAATTAAAAACTTACAAAATCAAAGCGATTAACTTAATCATCTTATAAAAATTAAAAACTTACATGATTCAAGGCGATTTTCGGCGACGTACGGCGTGAGACGAAAAGGCTGAGAAGGAAGGAGAGAAACGCGAGAGATAAAAAAAACGGCCGTAGGTTATATTAGATATTCCCGACGCAAAAATCCATCGCGAATCCGTCGGAAACCAAATAAATATTTTTGAAAAATTCCGCGTTGGGAATTAATTTCCCGCTTAAAATTTTAAGCCGTCGGAAATCCGTAAGTATTCCGTCGGATAAAAACCCGTGCATGTTTGAAAAATAGTTTGCACACGTTGTAATTAACGGTTTTCCGATGGATTTCCGATGGAGTTAGCAATGCCATCGAAAATCCATCGGTATTCAAAAAATATTTATATATTATTAAAAAGTATTCGCTTTTCCGACGACTTTCCGACGATATTGCTAACTCTGTCGGAAATCCTTCGGTGAGATAAATCAATATTTCGAAAAAAATATTTATATATTATTAAAAGTTTTAGTTTATTTTGTATATAACAAAATGCATACAAAATAACATGACTTTTTTCAATATTTTGTATACAACAAAATGCATACAAAATATAAACATATGGAAATGAAGTATGGAAAAAATATATAAAATTTGAATCTGAATTTGAATTTAGAAAAGATAATTTATATATAATTAAAAGAAAAAAAATATTATTATCACAAATTTAATCTGAATGTGATAAATATTATGAATTAGCTGAATTTTGGTTGTCAAACTCGTCAATATCTTCTTTTGAATCTTGAAACACGTTGTAATCTCCGTTCGTGGTGTCATCAACAACAAAGTTAACTTCAAGATAAGTGTTTATTGAACCTAAGTTACCAATTGTGTTTTGTTGCATATGGTCTTGTTCGGTAATATCACACACCATTTCTCTAGAATGTATTGAGGTGACTGTAATCCAATGATTTTGTTTGTTCCTCACACAAGGATATCGAAAGTAACAAACCTGGTCCGCTTGTGATGCAAGTATAAAAGGATCATATTTTCGATGTCGCTTACGAGAGTGCACAGATGTAACACCGAATTCGTCTTGACGTTGACCCATGAAAGGGTCATACCAGTCACAGTAGAACACAATACATCTCAAATCAATCATTCTTGGATAGTGAACTTCTAATATTTCACGAAGAACACCATTGTATACAATTTCTCCCGATTGAGATGATACACCATAATTACAAGTTGTTTGTGAGTTTTCTTTCGCGGTGACTTTTAAAAGCATATCCACGATTGCAATACATTGGATAAGATTTTGCAGTAAATGTAAGACCACTCACCAATTCAACTAACCACGTGGAAACGTTATTCCCCTAGAAAGACCTGTAGTAACCTACAAAATAATTGAATGTAGTCAATCATATATATATATAGGAAACTATTATTGAAAATTACATAATTATGGTAACACTAACATAAAACGCAACCATCTTGCAAATTAGCTTTTTTTAAGTTCGACCAACTCATTCTCGCTGTAATCTGAATAATGAACATGTATTTGTTTCATGTATATCCTGTTAATTATCAACAAAATAATTAACAATAAATTATAATAACAACTAAAAACAAAATTTGATTGAATGTACCTTTCATATTCTAAAATATCATCGCAATTAGTCAAAATATCCAAATGCAATTGATTGTGTTCCTCCTCTGCTAGGCGTCGCGTTTTCCCTTTTCCAATTAAACCTCCAATTTGTGAAAATATTTCTGGCACATACAATGGATAACTTGGTTTTTCTCCTCCATCATCATGTCGTGCAGGTCATCTATTTTTTGTTTGGACTTGCGATGGAAAGTAGTAGCTGGCGAAGTTAGATGTTTCTTCATTAATATTTTGTGCGATGATTGAACCTTCAACCCTCGCAAGATTTTTAACCTTTTCCTTTAGATGGAATATATATATCTCAAAAGGATACATCCATCGGTACTGAACAAGTCCTCCAAGCGCTGCTTCTCTAGGGAGGTGAATAGGAAGATGCTTCATAACATCAAAAAATGCTGGTGGAAATATTTTCTCCAGATTACAAATGAGAAATGGTATTTTTTCCTCCAAATTTTGGATATCGTTTGCAGTAAGTGATTTTGTACATAAATCTCGGAAAAGCACCAATCCCTACATAAAAAATATTTTAATATATCTTATAATATATGAAATTATGATTATTTATATATAAAATAATGTAAACGTACCTACAATTGCTCCGTGGATGTTTTTAGGCAGCAGAAAGGCAAATGGGAATAGTCTTTGTATGACAACATGACAACATGACTTTTCATCCAAGAAAATTTGCCTTATAGTATCGACACAATTACGAAGAATAGATGCGTACCCATCTGGAAATTTGATACTATGCTTAATACAATCAAAGAATTCGTCTTTTGCATGCACATCCAACCAGAATGCGGAAGACAATGATTTTCCATTTGACATTACATGTAATTCCTTCCGGGAACAAATATCTGGCAAATCCAGTCTAGCTTTCAAATTATCTTTTGTTTTTCCTTGCACATTTAGAACGGTATTCATTATGTTGTCGAAAAAAATCTTCTCAATGTGCATAACATCTAGATTATGGCGCAACAAATGGTCCTTCCAATATGGCAAATCCCCAAAAATGCTTTTCTTGTGCCAATTATGATATTCGCCACGACCATCAACAGGATAATGTCTGTTACCTCCACATGAAGCCGTTCTCTCAACACCAAAATCTCTAAGTTGAGTCATCATATAGTATTCCCATCAAGAATAGGAGGTGGACCAACAAATGTTTTTTTGTTTTTCCTAATAAATTTTGTGCTGTGGCGATATGGATGATCTTGTGGTAGAAATCGACGATGACAATCAAACCAACTAGTCTTTCGTCCGTGTTTCGGTTGGAACACATCAGTATTATCCTGACAATATTGGCATGCTAATCTTCCATGCGTCGACCATCCTGATAACATACCATATGCTGGAAAATCACTTATGGTCCACATAAGTACTACTCGCATCAAAAAGTTCTGTTGGTTCGAAACATCGAATGCTTCGACACCATTTTCCCACAATATTTAACACATGAATTAGTGGCTGCAAGAAAATATCAAGCGATCACTTAGGATGCTTTTGGCTGGGGATGAGAATTGTTAGAAACAAAAACTCTTGTTTCATGCACAAAGAGGCAAATTATAAGGTGTAACGATAACTGGCCACAACGAGTATTGCTTCCCATGCTTCCCAAAAGGGTTGAATCCAGCTGTAGATAACCCGAGGTATACGTTTCTAGGCTCATATGTAAAACTAGGATAAACCTGTTGAAAATGTTTCCATGCTTCAGCATCCGAGGGATGCACAATTTCTCCATTCGAATTATGTTCTGCATGCCATCTCATAGGTTTTGCTGTGTGTTCAGATTGATATAACCTCTTTAACCTCTCTGTTAATGGCAAATACCACATCCGTTTATGCGGAATAGGTACTCTGCCGATTGTCTCTTGAAATCGACATTTGTGACAAAATCGGCACTTCATGCGCTTTTCATCATTTCTCCAATAGATCATGCAGTTGTCAATACATACATCGATCATCTGATATGGCAATCCAAGACCAGCTACAAGTTTTTGAACCTCGTAATAGGAAGCAGGTGCAATATTATCTTTAGGGAATATATCTCTAACAAAATCTGCTATCGCATTCACACAATCTTCAGCCAAGTTGAAATCCATCTTTACCGTCATCAACCTGCATGCAGCAGATAAAGGCGATAATTCATCTCTACATCCTTTATACAAAAGCTGCTTAGATGCATCTAACATATCAAAAAAATTTTGGGCTTCCATATTAGATTCCTCTATTATGCTAATATCTTCAATGAACGATGCTCTTTGTTCACGAAATTCATAATTCACCATCTGAACAGTACCTCCGTTTATATCAACTTGTGATGCCGGTTCCTCTAGCCTAACATTAGTATTATCTAAACTTTTCAAAGTACTACCATAATATTGCATCGTTGCATTAGTTTGTCCATGTGAATACCAAATTTTGTAACCTGGCATAAATCCAGTCCTATACAAATGATTACGTACTTCTCTAACAGAGATTAATCTATGATTTTGACATTTAATACACAAACAATACATTTTACCGTATTCTGATGTCATGATATTGTTTGATGCAAATGTCATGAACTCTTCAACACCTTGCGTAAATTTATTAGCCAATTTCCCCGTTGTTGAATCATAACGAGGTTTATCCATCCATGATCAAAAATAATAATAAGAACCCGAAAAACACATTTTCTTAAGATTTTTTGTTCTGAAGAAATTGTCAATGATCATAGTGTATTATATTGAAAATTAGAGATTATCACGAATTTTTAAGAGATCATTATGAACTTTTAACAGATTATTACAATTCTTAACAGATATTCACAAATTTTAAACAGATTATTCTTAAGAATATTCTCTTTTCCGATGGATTTCCAACGGTTTCCGATCACAACCAGATAATAACAAATTGTGAATAGATTTTTCTTACTTTTTCGACAGATATCCGATGGTTTCCGACCACAGCCGGATAATCACAAACTTTAATTGATTATTCTTCAGTTTCAGACGGATTGCTAACGAATTCCGACCATGGTCAGATATTTCCCACGGCTATCTGACGAGACTCGACCTCATCCCATCGGTATATTTCCGATAGATTCCCGACGGATTGTAAAACAACATGCCATCGGGAAGTCATCGGAAACAAATCGACGGTCTTAGTTTTGTCGGTAATTTGTGACGGTTTCAAGAGAATATCCCGACGACAATGCTTTCGTTGGAAAACCGACGGTGTACCGTCAGGCTTTACCATCGATTTTCCAACGGTGGTGCAGGCGTCGGGAATTACCGATGGATCCCCGATGAATGAAGTTCTCTCGGTATTCTGTCGGAAACCCGTCGCCATGTCGTTGGAAAATTTTGACAGCTTTATGTCCGTCGGAAATGCCATCGGAAATGTTGATGTTTTCTTGAAGTGTAAGTTTTGGATTGACTGGATTACATGGATGCTTTTTCATAGCTATTTCGATCTTAAATTTTTGAACAATATCAAATTGCGGTAGCTTAACGTTGGCGTTGGATTCATGTCATTTTGATTTTTAAATAAAAAGTTATGGACTATTTAGTGTGGACATGTCAAATTGATCGGCCAGTTAAAATGATCATTCTAAAGTGATCATTGGTGCTCCTTTATTAAAGGCTTATAAATTAAGCATAATGCATGGCATCATGCAGTTTGGATATTTTGGATTACTTGTAGGCTTTGTCGTACCTATTTGAGTCTCAAATGTTTTTACAATATGGAAAATTACGCTAGCTTAACGTGGGTTTTGAACTCATCTCATTTTGAGCCCTAAAGCAGAAGTTAAAGTAGATTTAGTGTGGACATGTCAAGTTGATCAGCTAGTTAAAATGATCATTATAAAGTGGTTGTTGGTGCTCATTGAGTAAAGGCGTATAAATAAATCATAATGCATAGCATCACGCAGTTTTAGATAGATGGGATTGTATGGAAGCTTTGTCATAGCTATTTGGGCTTAAATATTGTCAGAATAAAGAAAAATTGAGCTAGCTTAACGTGGGAGTTGAACTCATGTCATTTTGAGCTCTAAATCAGAAGTTGAAGACGATTTAGTGCGGACATGCCAAGTTGATGAGCTGAGTAAAATGATCATTCTAAACTGATCATTGGTATTCATTGAGTAAAGGCATATAAATGAATCATAATGCATAACATCACGCTGTTTGGGATAGATTGGATTACATGAATGCTTTTTCATAGCTATTTCGATCTTAAATTTTGGTGCGATTTAAAAAATTTAGCTAGCATAATGTGGGCGTTGGATTCATGTCATTCTAAACTTTAAATCAAAAGTTATAGACGATTTATTGCGGACATGTCAAGTTGATCGACCAGTTAAAATGATATTCTAGACTTATCATTGGTGCTCCTTGATTGAAAGCTTATAAATGAAGCATAATGCATGACATCACGCAGTTTGGTATAGATGGCATTACTTTGAGGCTTTGTCGTGGCTGTCTCAGTCTCAAATGTTATCACAATATGGAAAATTGAGCTAACTTAATGTCAGTGTTGAATTCATGTCATGTTGAGCTCTAAATCAGAAGTTAAAAACGATTTAGTGCGGACATGTCAAAATTATCAGCTAATTAAAATGATCATTCTAAATTGATCATTGGTGCTCATTGATTAAATGCGTATAAATGAATCATAACACAAAGCATCACATAGTTTGGGATAGATTGGATTACATGGAGGCTTTGTCATAGCTATGTCGATTTTAAATTTTGGAACAATATAGAAAACTGAGCTACCTAAACCTCAACGTTGAATTCATGTCATTTTGAACTTTAAATCAAAAGTTACAGACGATTTAATATGGACATGTCAAATTCATGGACCGGTTAAAATGATCATTCTTAACTTATCATTGGTGCTCCTTGAGTGAAATCTTATAAATGAAGCATAATGCATGGCATCACACAGTTTGGGATAGATTGCATTACTTTCACGCTTTGTCGTAGCTCTTTCAGTCTCAAATTTTATCAGAATATGGAAAATTGAGCTAGTTTAACGTGGGCGTCGAACTCATGTGATTTTGAGCTCTAAATTAGAAGTTAAAGACTATTTAATGCAGACATGTCGACTTGATTAGCTAGTTATAATGATAATTCTAAACTTATCATTGCTTCTCCTTGAGTAAATGCGTATAAATAAATCATAATGCATAGTATCACATAGCTTGGGATATATTGGATTACATGGAGGCTGTTTCATAGCTATTCCGATCATAAATTTTGGCACAATATAGAAAATTTAGCTAGCTTAACTTGGCATTGGATTTGTGTCATTCTGAACTTTAAATCAAAAGTTATAGACGATTTAGTGCGGACATGTCAAGTTGATGGACAAGTTAAAATGATCATTCTCAGATTAACATTGGTGCTCCTTAAGTAAAAACTTACAAATCAAGCATAATGCATGACATCCCGCATTTTAGGATAGATTGGATTGTTTGGATGCTTTTTTGTAGCTATTTCGGTCATAAATTTTTTTGACAAAATAGAAAGTTGAGCTAGCTTATCATTGGATTTTTCGGGCGTTGGATTTGTGTCATTCTGAACTTTAGAACAATAGTTATCGACGATTTTGTGTGGGCATGTCAAGTTGATCGACCAGTTAAATTGATCATTCTAAAGTGATCATTGTGCTCCTTGGGTAAAGGCTTATAAATAAAGCATAACGCATGACATCATGCAGTTTTGATAAATTGGATTACTTGGAGGCTTTGTCAAAGCTCTTTGAGTCTCAAATGTTGTCACATTTTGGAAAATTGAGCTAGCTTAGCGTGGGAGTTGGACTCATGTCATTTTGAGCTCTAAATCAGAAGTTAAAGACGATTTAGTGCGGATATGTCAAGTTGATCAGTTAGTTAAAATGATCATTATAAACTGATCATTGCTGGTCATTGAGTAACTGCGTATAAATGAATCACAATGCATTGCACCACCAACTTGTTGACTGGATTACATGGAGGCTTTGTCGTAGCCATTTCGATCTTAAATTTTGGAAGAATTTAAAATTGAGCTTGTTTAACGTGGTCGTTGGATTCTTGTCATTTTGAACTTTAATTCAAAAGTTACGGACTATTTAGTGTGGACATGTCCAATTGATCGGCCAGTTAAAATGATCATTCTAAACTGATCATTGGTGCTCCTTGAGTAAAGGCTTATAAATGAAGCATAATGTATGGCGTCACGCAATTTGGATACATTGGATTACTTAGAGGCTTTTTCGTACCTGTTTGAGTTTCAAATGTTTTCACAATATGGAAAATTGCGCTAGGTTAACATGGGCGTTGAACTCATGTCATTTTGAGCCCTAAATTAGAAGTTAAATTAGATTTAGTGTCGACATGTAAAGTTGATCAGATAGTTAAAATGATCATTCTAAACTGATCGTTAGTGCTCATTGAATAAAGGCGTATAAATAAATTATAATGCATAGCATCACGCAGTTTTAGATAGATGGGATTTCATGGAGGCTTTGTCGTCGCTATTTTGGTGTTAAATATTGTCACAATAAAGAAAAATTGAGCTAGCTTAACATGGGTATTGAACTCATGTCATTTTGAGCACTAAATCAGAAGTTAAAGACAATTTAGTGCACACATGTCAAGTTGATCAGCTAAGTAAAATGATCATTGTAAACTGATCATTGGTACAAATTGATTATAGGCGTATAAATGTATCATAATGCATAGCATCACGCAGTTTGGGATATATTGGATTATATGGATGCTTTTTCATAGCTATTTCGATCTTAAATTTGGGCACAATAAAAAAAAAGAGCTAGCTTAACGTGGGCGTTGGATTCAAACTTATCATTGGTGCTCCTTGATTGAAAGCTTATAAATGAAGCATAATGTATGACATCAAGCAGTTTGGTATATATGGCATTACTTTGAGGTTTCTTCTTAGTTGTTTTAGTCTTAAATGTTGTCACAATATGGAAAATAGAGCTAACTTAATATGGGTGTTGAACTCATGTCATTTTGAGCTCTAAATCAGAAGTTAAAAACGATTTAGTGCTGACATGTCAAAATTATCAGCTAGTTAAAATGATCTTTCTAAACTGATCATTGGTGCTCATTGAGTAAATGCGTATAAATGAATCATAACGCAAAGCATCATGCAGTTTGGGATAGATTGGTTTACATGGAGGCTTTGTCATAGCTATGCGATCTTAAATTTTGGAACAATTAGAAAATTGAGGTAGCTTAACGTCGACGTTGGATACATGTCATTTTGAACTTTAAATCAAAAGTTACGGAAAATTTTATTTAGACATGTCAAATTGATCGACTGGTTAAAATGATCATTCTAAACTTATCATTGGTGCTCATTGAGTGAAAGCTTATAAATGAAGCATAATGCATGGCATCACGCAGTTTGGGATAGATTGGATTACTTGGACGATTTGTTGTACCTATTTCGATCTTAAACTTTGGCACAATGAGAAACGTGAGATAGCTTAATGTGCACTCTCGATTCGTGTCATTCTGAAATTTATATCAAAAGTTACGAACGATTTACTGCAGATATGTCAAGTTGATCGACCAGTTAAAATGATCATTCTAAACTGATCATTGGTGCTTCATCATTAAAAAGTTAAAAGGAAGCATAATGCATATCATCATGTAGTTTGGGATAGAGTGCATTACTTTCACGCTTTATCATAGCTCTTTCAGTCTCAAATTTTATCAGAATATGGAAAATTGAGCTAGTTTAACGTGGGCATTGAACTCATGTAATTTTGAGCTCTAAATCAGAAGTTAAAGAATATTGAGTGCAGACTCATCAACTTGATCAGCTAGTTAAAATGATAATTCTAAACTGATCATTGCAGCTCATTGACTAAATGCGTATAAATCAATCATAAGGCGTAGCATCACGCAGTTTGGGATAGCTTGGAATACATGGAGGCTTTTTCATAGCTATTTGATACTAAATTTTGGCACAATATAGAAAATTTAGCTACCTTAACGTGGGCATTGGATTTGTGTCATTTTGAGCTCTAAATCAAAAGTTACAGACGATTTAGTGTGGACATGTCAAATTGATCAAACAGTTAAAATAATGATTGTAAACTGATCACTAGTGCTCCTTGAGTAAAGGTTTATAAATGAAGCATAATGCATGACATCACGCAGTTTGGATCCATTGGATTACTTGTAGAATTTGCCGTAACTCTTTGAGTCTCAAATGTTGTCACAATATGGAAAATTGAGCTACCTTAATGTGGGCGCTGGAATGATGTCATTTTGAGCTCTAAATAAGAAGTTAAAGACGATTTAGTGCATACATGTCAACATGATCAGGTAGTTAAAATGATAATTCTAAACTGATCATTGCTACTCATTGAGTAAATGTGTATAAATGAATCATAATGCATAGCATCAGAAAATTTGGGATAGATTGGATTACATGGAGGCTTTTTCATAGCTTTTTCGATCCTAAATTTTGCCACAATATAAAAAATTTGGCTAGTTTAACGTGGGCATTGGATTCGTGTCAATATGAACTTTAAATCAAACATTGTAGGCAGTTTAGGGCACGCATGTCAAGCTGGTTGACCAGTTAAAATGATTATTTTAAACTGATCATTGGTTTTCCTTGAGTAAAAGGTTATAAATCAAGCATGATGCATAGGATCACGCAGTTTGGGATAGATTGCAATCCATTGAGTCTTTGTCGATTCTCTTTCACTCTCAAATGTTGTCACAATATGGAAAATTTATCTATCTTAAGTGGGCGTTGGACTCATGTCATTTTGAGCTCTAAATAAAAAGTTAAAGACTATTTAGTGCGAGATGTCAAGTTGACAACTAGTTAAAATCTTCATTCTAAACAGATCATTGGTGCTTATATAAGTAATGGCATATAAATGAATCATAATGCATAACATCACGCAATTTGGGATAGATTGAATTACATGGAGGCTTTTCATAGCTATTTCGATCTTAAATTTTGGCACAATATAGAAAATTGAGCTACCTTAACGTGGGAGTTGGATTTGTGTCATTTTGAACTGTAAAACAAAAGTTACATATGATTTAGTGTGGACATGTCAAATTGATCAAGGAGTTAAAATGATCATTCTAAAGTGATCATTGGTGCTCCTTGAGTAAAGGTTTATAAATGAAGCATAATGCATGGAATCACGCAGTTTGGATACATTAGATTACTTGGAGGGCTTTTTCATAGCTCTTTGAGTCTCCAATGTTGTCACAATATGGAATATTGAGCTAGCTTAATGTGGGCATTGGACTCATGTCATTTTGAGCTCTAAATCAGAAGTTAAAGACGATTTAGTGCGACATGTTAAGTTAATCAGCTAGTTAAAATGATCATTATAAACTGATCATTGGTGCGCATTGAGTAAAAGTGTATAAATCATAATGCATAGAATTACGGAGTTTTGGATAGATTAAATTATATGCAGGCTTTTTTCATAGCTATTGTGATCCTAATTTTTTGCACATAGTTAAAGAAAATTTATTGCAAACATGTCAAGTTGATCAACAAGTTATAATGATCATTCTAAACTGATCATTGGTGCTCCTTGACTAAAGGCTTATAAATGAAACATAATGCATAAAATCACGTATTTTGGGATAGCTTGGATTACTTGGACAATTTATCGTAGCTATTTCAGTCTCAAATTGCAACACAGTATAGAAAATAGAGCTAGCTTAACGTGGGCGTTGGATTAGTGTCATTCTAAACTTTAAATAAAAAGTTACGAACGATTTAGTGCGTACATGTCAATTTGATCGACCTGTTAAAATGATCAATCTAAACTAATCACTGGTGGTCCTTGACTAAAGGCTAGTAAATGAAGCACAATGCATAGCATCACGCAGTTTTGGATAGATTGCATTACTTTGAGGATTTATCGTAGCTCTTTCAGTCTCATTTGTTGTCACAATATGGAAAATTGAGCTATTTTAACGTGGGCATTGAATTCATGTCATTTTGAGCTCTAAATCAGAAGTTAAAGGTGATATAGTGCGGACATATTAAAATGATCAGCTAGTTAAAATGTTGATTCTAAACTGATCATTTGTTCTCATTGAGTAAATTCATATAAATGATTCGTAATGCATAGCATCACGGAGCTTGTGATAGATTGGATTGCATTGAGTCTTTGTCATAGCTATTTCGATCTTAAATTTTGGCACAACATTGAAAATTGAGCTAGCTTAATGTGGACATTGTATTCGCGTCATTTTGAACTTTAAATCAAAAGTTATGGACGATTTAGTGTATAATTGATAGGCCAGCAAAAATGATCAATCTAAAGTGATACTGCATGGCGTCACGCAGTTTGGATACATTGGATTACTTGGAGGAATTTTCTTAGCTCTTTCACTATCAAATGTTGTCAAAATATGGAAAATCGAGCTATATTAACATGGGTATTGAATTCATGTGATTTTGAACTCTAAATTAGAAGTTAAAGACGATATATTCCAAACATGTCAAAATTATCAGCTAGTTAAAATGATGATTCTAAACTGATCACTGGTTCTTATTGAGTAAATTCGTATAAATGATTCATAATGCATAGCATCACGCACTTTACGATAGATTGGATTTCATGGAGGATTTGTTATAGATATTTTGATCTTAAATTTTGGAACAATATAGAATATATAGCTAGCTTAACGTGGGCGTTGGATTCATGTTATTTTGAACTCTAAATCAAAACTTACAGACGATTTAGTGCGGACATTTTAAGTTGATCGCCTAGTTAAAATAATCATTCTAAACTGATCAATTGTCCTCCTTGAGTAAAGGCTAATAAATGAATCATAATACATGGCATCACGCATTTTGGGATATTTTGGATTATTTGGAGGCTTTGAATTAGCTATTTTGGTCTGAAATTTTGTCATAATATACAAAATTGAGCTAGCTTTACGTGGGCGTTGGATTCCTATCATTCTGAACTCTAAATCAAAAGTTATAGAAGATTTACTGCAGACATGTCAAGTTGATCAGCCAGTTAAAATGATTATTCTAAACTGATCATTGGTGCTGCTTGAGTAATGGTTTATAAATGAAGCATAATGCATGGCATCACGTAATTTAGGATTGATTGGATTACTTTGAGGCTTTTTCTACCTCTTCAGCCTCAAATGTTATCACAATATAGAAAATTGAGCTAGATTAATGTGGACGTTGGATTCGTGTCATTCTGAACACTGAATCAAAAGTTAAAGACGATTTATTGCGAACATGTCATGTTGTACGGCCAGTTGAATTGGTCATTATAAATTGATCATTGGTGCTCATTGAGCAAACATTTATATATGAAGCATAATGCATGGTATCACGCAGTTTGGGATAGATTGGATTATATGGAGGCTTTGTCATAGATATTTTAGTCCTAAGCTTTGCCACATTATAGAAAATATAGCTAGCTTAATTTGGGCGTTGCATTTGTGTCATTCTGAACTCTAAATAAAAAGTTAAAGACGATTTAGTGTAGACGTGTCAAGTTGATTAGCCAGCTAAAATGATTATTCTAAACTGATCATTGCTGCTCATTGAGCAAAGGTTTACAAATGAAGTATAATGCATGGCATCACGCTGTTTAAGATGGATTGGATTAGTTGGAGACTTTTGTCTTAGCTATTTTGGCTTTACATTTTGTCACAATATAAATAATTGATCTAGTTTAACATAGGCGTTGGATTCGTGTCATTCTGAACTCTAAATCAAATGTTAAATACGATTTAGTACGCACATGTCATTTTGATTGGCCGGTTTATTTGATCATTCTAAATTGATCACTGGAGCTCATTGAACAAAGGCTTACAAATGAAGCATAATGCATGGGATCACGCCGTTTGGGATAGATTGGATTACTTGGAGGCTTTTTCATAGCTATTTCAATCTAAAATTTTGTCGCAATATAGAATATTGAGCTAGCTTAACGTGGGCGTTTGATTCGTGTCATTCTGAACCCTAAATCAAAACTTACAAATGATTTAGTGCGGACATGTCAAGTTGATCGTCCAGTTAAAATGATCGTTCTAAACTGATCATTGGTGATCCTTGAGTAAAGGCTTTTAAATGAAGCATAATGCATGGTACTACGCAGTTTGAGATAGATTGGAATGCTTGGAGGCTTTTTTGTAGTTATTTCGGGTTTAAATTTTGTCACAATATAGAAAATGGAGATAGATTTACTTGGGCATTGGATTCGTGTTATTCCGAACTCTAAATCAAAAGTTACAGATGATTTAGTGCGTACATGTCGAGTTGATCGGCTAGTTAAAATGATCATTCTAAATTGATCAGTGGTGCTACTTGAGTAAAAGTTTATAAATGAAACATAATGCATGGCATCACGCAATTTTGGATTGATTGGATTACTTTCAGGCTTTGCCTAGCACTTCAGTGTCAATTCTTGTCACAATATGGAAAATTGAGCTAATTTAACGTGGATGTGTATTCATTCAGTTTGAGCTCTACATCAAAAGCTAAAGATGATTTAGTGGGGACATGTCAAGTTGATCAGGTACTTAAAATGATCATTCCAAACTTATCAGTAGTGATCCATGTGTAAAGGCGTATAAATGATGCACAATGCATGGTATCACGCAGTTTGGGATAGATTGGATTACTTGAAGGTTTTGTCTTAGCTATTTCTGTCAGAAATTATAGAAAATTGAGCTAGCTTTACTTGGGCGTTAGATTCATGTTATTATGAATGCTAAATCAAAAGTTACAAATGATTTAGTGCGGACATAAAGTTGATCGGCCAGTTAAAATGATCATTATAAACTGATCATTGGTGCTCCTTGAGTAAAAGCTTTTAAATAAAGTATAATGCCCGACATCATGCAATTTAGGATAGATTGGATTACTTTGATGCTTTGCCTAGGTCTTTCAGTCTCAAATATTTTCAAAATATGAAAAATTAAACTACCTTAATGTGGGCATCAGATTCATTTTATTTTGAGTTCTAAATCAAAAGTTAAAGACGATTTGGTGTTGACATGTCAAGTTGATCAGCTAGTTAAAATGATCACTCTATACTGATTATTGGTGCTCCTTGAGTAAAGGCGTATATATGAAACATATTGCATGCATCACGTAGTTTGGGATAGATTGGATTCTTTGGAGGCTTTATCATAGCTATTTTAGTCTTAAATTATGTCACAATATAGAAAATTGACCTAGCTTTACTTGGGAGTTGGGTTGGTATTATTTTAAACTATTAATCAAAAGTTAAAGTCGATTTAATGCAGACATGTCAAGCTGATCGGCCAGTTAAATTATTCATTCTAAACTGATAATTTCGTGCTCATTGAGTAAAGGTTTACAAAAAAAGCATAATGCATGGCATCACTCAACTTAGGATATATTGGATTACTTTGAGGCTTTGCCTAGTGATGTGAGCATGGCCAGCAAGCAACCACAACCTAAGGAGCAGTTTAAACTAGAGGAGTAAGAAGCCAATAAAGATGCTAAAGAGCAGTTAAAACACACAGATGCTAGAGATGAAAGCCTACAAGTCTTCAATGGCCCCATTACCCGATCCAAGCAAGCAAACTTAAGACAACAATATAGCACCTTCTCACCACCATTCAGGCAAGTTTAGTGTGTGCTAATTCAACCACATTGGTTGTGATTCAGCCAACTAAACCTCACCAAGAGAGGTGCCTTGGATTGTACTCTTTATCCGTATTCTTAGTTTTGTCCCAATGGGTTTTCTAAGATAAGTTTTTAATGAGGCAAGTCCAAGGTACTTTACCACAGCCTCTTGGTTAATCAAGGCCCATTCTATCTCATCATCCACGAAATAAGAGAGGAAGACTCAAGTCAAAACATTATTTACTTCTTAGTCTTTCTCTTAGTTTTCTTTGTAATTCCCTAACTATTTCCTTTAATGTTTTGGTAGAATTTTAGGAGTCATTTTTAATGTCCTAGACTACTTTAAGGACTCTCTTGTATCCTTCTTTCTGAATCATCAAACATTTTAATAGCAAATCTCCTTCTTAAACACGTTTGTTTATCCTCTTGAATAAGGAATTTTAGAACACTTTCTCATTCCTCTCAAGAGCCCAAAGTCTAAGGGATCTTCATCACCCTTGGAAGTTTCAAGTCGACTCACCCCTTGTCCAATGTGCCTCGCCTTTGTAATTCACACAGAGCAAGAAGATAGTTCAAGGATTTTCCACCATCCTTGAGAAGTATCATCCATTTCCCATTGTTCTCGGATCCATCCACTTAAGAGCTCACACATCCGCAAGTTACACCATCGTTTCACCCATTCCACAACTTCAACCGATTCATCCACTCTTTCAAAACCATTTGGAGTTGATCATGGGCTTGATCCTCATCAGAATAACAGCAAGTGGTATCAGAGCCCACTCCAAACCAGGTTGTATCTCTACAAACCTTTTTGCACCCTTTCGTATTCTTGCAAAAACACTTTGTAACCTTTCGCCTTCTTTTTGAGATTTGTTTTAAAATGTTTCAGGGTTTGTTTCTTATTTAAACTTGATCGTAGATATTTTTCTTGTTTAAACTTGATCTTAGATATTTGAAGAACCTGTAAATTAACTTGAAAAGAGTTTAGAACCGATTTCTAAAGGACAAAACTTGTGAAATACCCAATCGGCACCGTTGAGGTTCTAAGAAACTATTTTTGTTAATCCGAGTTTATCACCTTTTGTTTGAATATTTTAGAGATTAAAACCTGAATGAAACTTGTTATTAAGACTTAATAGAACCAGGAATACCAAATAAAAACGTTTCAAAACGAATCTAAAGTTTTTAGACTCATCCATTTCAAAACCGGAGTTCAAAGGGTCTAGAACATGCTTTGCTAGGGTTTGTCTTTGTTCTTGTGTCTTTGTTTCAGCGAATTTTTTTGTCAGTTTCTGTGTTTTACTTTGAAACTTTTAATTGTTTAGTTGTCTGAATTTGTCATGTACTATGGTAGGAACCAGCAATGGAGAAGAATCCTCAAACTCCAACAAACAACCCCTTGATTCCTTTAAAGCCATGATGGATGAAAGTATGGCAACCATGAGAGCTGAAACAGAAAGATCTATCAATGACCGATTTAGGATAAACCAACCACCTTCTCATACTGAGCAATACTACAGTCACTCATCTAGGTCACAACACCCTAGGACAAGGCGGCCAAGAGACGACCAACCACATAGGAATAACCAACCCAATCCTCGCGACCCTTTGGCTGGCCTTAAAATAAACCTCTTTCCATGGAACTAATGACCTTGAAGAGTATCTAGAGAGGGAAAAGAAGATAGAAAATAGTCTTTGATTGTAGGGAATACTCACAGTATAGTAAGGTTAGAGTTGCACCAACCGCTTTTAAAGATTATGCCTGAAGTTGTTGGGATCAATTAGTTACTTCTAGGAGAAGGGCTGGGGATTTTCCAATAGATTCATGGAACCAGATGAAAGTAATCATGAGGAAAAGGTTTATACCTAGCCACTACCATAGGGAACTTCACTTTAAGCTTACAAACCTATCTCAAGGATCTAGAACTGTAGAGGAGTATTTTAAGGACTTCTCCATAAGGCTATCATGTTCGAAAAAAAACTTAAGAGGAAAACCCCTAAACCCGGATTTAGTTGTACTAGTTTTAGCCAATCTAAGGAGGATAAGTCTAGCAAATATTACAAGCCTTTCACTAAACCTAAGGTAGAAGATTCAAAACTTAAGGGAATGGATATGGGTTCTAGCACCAGAACTAGGGAAATTAAGTGTTTTAAGTGTAAGGGTTTTGGTCACTACTCTAGGGAATGTACCAATAAGAGAACCATAGTTATTAGGGCTAATGGTGATGTAGAATCAGAGGGTGACCATTTGGATGCTGAGTCCTTGGAAGAAAATGTAGACATGCCCCATGCTGGACAACTCTTAGTCCCTAGGAGAACTCTAAACTTACAAACTAGGACATAAAAGAATGAGCAAAGAGAGAACCTATTCCACATTCGCTGTCTAGTTAAGAGTAAGGTTTGTAGCTTAGTGATAGATGGAGGTAGCTGTACAAATGTAGCTAGTGTGATTATGGTAGAGAAGTTAGGACTTGAGATTATTAAGAGGTCTAACCCTATAAGTTGCAATGGGTTAATGATGAGGGTGAGCTAGAAGTAGAGAACCAGGTCCTAGTTCCTTTGTCCATAGGCAAATATGAAGATGAGGTTTTGTGTGATGTTTTACCCATGGATGCTGGTCACATCTTGTTAGGTAGACCTTGGCAATTGGATAAAGGGTTATTCATGGTTGGTTTACTAATAGGTACTCATTTTAATTTAAGGGAAAGAAGCATATTTTAGTACTTTTATCCCCACAAGAGGTTCATTTAGATCAGATAGCTTTAAATAAAAACAAAACCCAATCCAAACCCAAAAGCAGACCCCATGCCGACGGCACCGCCAAACCGCAAACCAAGCCACCAGCCAAACAATTGAGTAATCTTATGATTAATTTCAACCCAGGGAGTAAGTTACCACACCTACTATTTGCGCTTAAAGAATGCTTTCATACTAACCAATCTATGCAGGACATTCCTAGCAAAATTCAAATTTTTTTGTATGAATTTAAAGAAGTGTTTCCGGAGGAGCAACCGCAAGGCTTACCACCAATCCGAGGAGTTGAGCATCAAATTAAATTTCTACAAGAAGCGTCTCTTCCCAACATGCCAGCATACAGAACCAACCCCTTGGAGACCAAGGAGCTTCAATAGCAAGTCAATGAACTCATGGAGAAAGGAAATATCCGCGAGAGTATGAGCCCATGTGTTGTACCTGTTTTGCTTGTCCCAAAAAAGGATGGAAGCTGGAGAATGTGTGTTGAATGCAGATCCATCAACAATATCGCAGTAAATTATCGCCATCCTATACCTAGATTAGATGATACGTTAGATTGGATTAGTTGGAGACTTTGTTTTAGCAATTTCGGCCTTTAATTTTTCACAATTTAAAAAATTGAGGTAGCTCAACGTTGGCGTTGTATTCGTGTCATTCTGAACTCTGAATCAAAAGCTAAAGTGGATTTAGTGTGCACATGTCATGTTGATCGGCAAGTTAAATTGATCATTCTAAACTGATCAATGGTGCTCATTGAGCAAAGGTTTACAAGTGAAGCATAATGCATGGTATCACGCAGTTTGAGATTGATTTTGGATTACGTGGAGGCTTTTTCGTAGCTATTTCAATTTAAAATTTTGTCACAATATAGAATATAGAGCTATCTTAACGTGGGCGTTGGGTTCGTGTCTTTCTGAACTCTAAATCAAAAATTACAAACGATTTAGTGCGGACATGTCAAGTTGATCGGCCAGTTAAAATAATCATTATAAACTGATCATTGGTGCTCCTTGAGTAAAGGCTTATAAATGAAGCATAATGCATGGCATCACACAATTTTGGATTGATTGGATTACTTTGAGGCTGTGCCTAGCTCTTAGTCTCAAATGTTACCGCAATATGGAAAATTGAGCGCGCTTAACGTAGGCATGGATTCATGTCATTTTGAGCTCTAAATCAAAAGTTAAAAACGATCTAGCGCGGACATGTCAAGTTGATCAGCTAGTTTAACTGATCATTCTAAACTTATCATTGGTGATTCTTGAGTAAAGGCGTATAAATGAATCACAATGCATGGCATCACGTAGTTTGGGATAGATTGGATAACTTGGAGGATTTGTCGTAGCTATTTTGGTCTTAAATTTTGTCACAATATAGAAAATTAAGCTAGCTTAATGCGGGCATTGGATTCGTGTCATTCCGAACACTAAATAAAAAGGTTCATAAGATTTAGTGCGGACATGTCAAGTTCATTGGCCAGTTAAAATGATCATTCTAAACTGATCATTGCTGCTACTTGAGTAAAGGCCTAAAAATGAAGCATAATGTGTGGCATCATGCAATTTTGGAGTCATTCGATTACTTTGAGGCTTTGCCTAGCTCTTCAGTCTCAAAAGTTTTCGCAATATAGAAAATTGAGCTAGCTTAAAATGGGCATAGGATTTGTGTCATTCTGAACACTGAATCAAAAGTTAAAGACAATTTAGTGCGAACATTTCAAGTTGATCGGCCAGTTAAATTGATCATTTTAAACTGATCATTGGTGCTCATTGAGCAAAGATTTACAAATGAAGCATAATGCATGGTATCACGCAGTTTGAGATAGATTGGATTACTTAGAGGCTTTGACATAGTTTTTTCGGTCTTAAATTTTTTCACAATAAAGAAAATTGCGCTAGCTTAATTTGGGCATTGGATCCGTGCCATTCTGAACTCTAAATAAAAAGTTACTTACGATTTAGTGCGGACATGTCAAGGTTATCAGCCAGTTAAAATGATCATTCTAAGCTGAACATTGGTGCACATTGAGCAAATGTTTACAAATGAAGCATAATCCAAGGTATCACGCTGTTTGTGAAAGACTGGATTAGTTGGAGACTTTTTTAGCTATTTCGGCCTTAACTTTTGTCACAATATTGAAAATTGAGCTGGGTTAACGTTGGCGTTGGATTCGGGTCATTCTGAACTATAAATCAAAAGCTAAAGACCATTTAGTGCGCACATATCATGCTGATCGGCCAGGTAAATTGATCATTCTAAACTGATCACCGGTGCTCATTGACCAAAGGTTTACAAATGAAGCATAATGCATGCCATCACCTAGTTTGGGATAGATTTTGGAGTACTTGTAGGGTTTGTTGTAGCTATTTCAATCTAAACTTTTGTCACAATGTAGAATATATAGCTAGCCTAACGTCGGCACTGGATTCGTGTCATTCTTAACTCTAAATTGAAAGTTACTGACGATTTAGTGAGGATATTTCAAGTTGATCGGGCAGTTAAAATGATCATTTTAAACTTATCATTGGTGCTCCTTGAGTAAAAGCTTATAAATGAAGCACAATGCATGGCATCACGCAATTTAGGATTGATTGGATTATTTTGCGACTTTGCCTACCTCTTCAGTCTCAAATGTTGTCACAATATGGAAAATTGAGCTAGATTAACGTGGGTGTGGATTCATGTCATTCTGAACTCTAAATCAAAAGTTAAAGACGATTTAGTGCAGACATGTCAAGTTGATCAGCTAGTTAAAATGATCATCCTAAACTTACCATTGGTGATCCTTAAGTAAAGGAATATAAATGAAGCACAATGCATGGCATCACGCAGTTTGTGATAGATTGTATTACTCGTAGCTATTTCGGTCTTAAATTTTTTAACAATTTAGAAAATTGAGCTAGCTTTACTTGGATGTTGGATTCGTGTCATTCTGACCTCTAAATCAAAAGTTACAGACCATTTAGTGTGGACATTTCAAGTTGATCGGCAAGTTAAACTGATCATTCTAAACTGATTATTGGTGGACCTTGAATAAAAGCTTATAAATGAAGCATAATACATGGCATCACACATTTTAGGATAGATTGGATTACTTTGAGGATTTTCCTTGCTCTTTCAGTCTCAAATATTTTCACAATATGGAAAATTGAGCTAACTTAACGTGGGCTTTGGATTCATGTCATTTTGAGCTTCAAATCAAAAGTTAAAACGATTTAGTTTAGACATGTCAAGTTGATCAGCTAGTTAAGATGATCACTCTAAACTCATCATTGGTCTTCCTTGAGTAAAGGCGTATAAATGAAGCATAATGCATGGCATCACACATTTTGGGATAGATTGTATTCATTAGAGGCTTTGTTGTAGCTATTTCAGTTTTAAATTATGTCGAAATATAGAAAATTGAGCTAGTTTAACTTGGGCATTGGATTCATGTCATTCAAAACTTTTAATCAAAATTTAAGGACGATTTATTGCAGAAATGTCAAGGTTATCGGCCACTTAAATTATTCATTTTAAACTTATAATTGGTGCTTATTGAGCAAAGTTTTACAAAAGAAGCAAAATGTGTGCCATCACGCAGTATAAAATAAATTGGATTATTTAGAGACTTTGTCATACCTATTTCGGTCTTCAATTCTATCACAATTTCAAAAATTGAGCAAGCTTAACGTGGGCGATGGTTTCGTGTCATTCTGAACATTGAATCAAAAGTTAAAAACGATTTAATGCTGATATGTCAAGGTTATCGGCCAGTTAAATTTATCGTTCCAAACTCATCATTAGTGCTCATTCAGCAAAAATTTGCAAATGAAGCATAATGCATGGCATCAAGCAATTTGGATTACTTGGAGGCTTTGTCATAGCTATTTCTGCCTTAAATTTTGTTGCAATATAGAAAATTAAGCTAGCTTAATATGGGCTTTGGATTCGTGTCAATCAGAACATTAAATAAAAAGTTACAGATGATTTAGTGCGGACATGTCAAGTTGATCGGCTGTTAAAATGATCATTCTAAACTGATCATTGGTGCTTATTGAGCAAAGGTTACAAATCAAGTATAATGCCTGACATCACGCTGTTTGGGATCGATTGGATTAGTTGGAGACTTTATATTAACTATTTTGGTCTTAAATTTTTTCACAATATAAAAAATTGATCTACCGTAACGTGGGTGTTGGATTCTTGTCATTTTAAATATGAATCAAAAGTTAAAGACCATTTAGTGCGCCCATATCATGTTGATCGGCCAATTAAATTGATCTTTCTAAACTGATTACTAGTGCTCATTGAGAAAAGGTTTACAAATGAAGCATAATGCATACCATCACATTGTTTGGGATAGATTGGATTACTTGGATGCTTTGTCGTAGCTATCTTACTCGCAATATTAGAAACTGAGCTAGTTTAACGTGGGCGTTGGATTCGTGTTATTCTGAACTTTAAATCAAAAGTTACAGTTATTTAGGGCGGACATGTCAAGTTGATCGGCCAGTTAAAATGATCATTGGTGCTCCTTGAGTAAAGGCTTATAAAGAAGCATAATGCATGTCATCACACAATTTAGGATAAATTGGATTACTTTGAGGCATTGTGTAACACCCGCTTTCTGGTGGGAAGGCTGGGACGTAAGGACTGGGGGAGTCCGGATGTAGTTGGTCGAGTTAGGCTGGCCATAGCCACCGAGTTCGGTAAATCGTGGGCAAGTCGGAGTTCTCGGAGCCTGGTCGAGACTCAGGACGGCTGGCCGGGTTTATCGGAGCTTCATCAGAATTTGGACAGGATGTCCGAGTATTTTGGGACTTGGTCGGAATTCGGACAAGTGGTTCGAGAATTTTGATACTTGGTCGGAATTCGGACAGATTGTTCGAGTTACTCGGGACTTGGTTGGATTTTCGACAGTAATGGTCCGAGTTATTTGGGACTTGGTTGGATTCGGACTGGTTGGCCGAGATACTCGGGACCGGGTCGGATTTCGGACAGCATTGGTCGGGAGCCAATGATTTGGTCGAGAGGGCCAGTGCACGGGAACGATTATCGGGTGGATACGCAGGAACTGTTATCCAGTCCGAGCACTTGGGCGAGGCATGGGAACTGTTACTCGGCCCAAGGCGCGGGAACGGTTACCTGGACGTAGCACCTGGGCGAGGCGTGGGAATGGTTACTTGCTCAGATGCATGGGAATGGTTACCCGGTCCGAGCGTTTGGTAGAGACGCGGGAACGGTTACTCACCCAGATGCACAGAAACAGTTACCGGGTCCGAGCGATTGGTCGAGGAGCAGGAACGGTTACTCGGGCAGTTATTTGAGAGTTCTATAAATAGAACCTGCATCCTCTCATTCACTCCTTTCGCACGAGAGAACTCAGAATGGTAGAGAAAGTGTGAGTGAAATCCCAAGTGGGAAAGAAGGTGCCGAGTCTGGGGGACCTTCTCGAACGCCACTATGCTGGATCCAAGTCGGGGAGCGTAGCATTTTTGGCCGAGATTTTATTCAAGAGACAACCAAAAGAATCAGAGTGCTAAAACGTAAGATGAAAGAAGCACAAGATCGGCAAAAGAGTTATGCGGACAAACGTAGAAAGGAACTCGAATTCCAAGTTGTGGATGTGGTCTATGTTAAGTTGATCACATATAAGGGTAAAGACCGAGCAGCTTTGACGGGAAAACTGAAACCAAGGTACATGGGACCGTACCGGATCCTGGATAGGATTGGACCAGTTGCTTACCGGTTGTAATTGCCACCAACCTTGGTCGCATTCCATGATGTGTTCCACGTTTCTTTACTAAGGAAATGTGTAAGGTATGGAGAAACCATTACCTCTGAACCCCCACCGGAGCTTAAAGGGAATTTGACTGTAAAAGGAAAATTGGTTCATATCGTGGGAAGAAGGGTTAAGGCAGTTGGTAGGAAAAGACCAGAATGATTCAAGTGGTTTGGGATTGCGATCGGGAAGAAGAGATAACATGGGAACCCGAATCAATAGTGAAGGAAAAATTTGGTAAGTGGTTTGAGAAACAGCCTAAGTATTCAAGGAAAAAGGAAGATTCGGGTGAAGATTGAGATTCGAGGACGAATCTGGTTTAAGTGGGGAAGAGTTGTAACCCCCGCCTTTTGGTGGGAAGGCTGAGACATAAGGACTGGGGGAGTCCGGATGTAGTTGGTCGAGCTAGACTGGCCATAGCCACCGAGTTCGGTAAATTGTGGGCAATTCGGAGTTCTCGGAGCCAGGTCGAGACTCAGGACGGCTGGCCGGGTTTATCGGAGCTTGGTCAGAATTAGGACAGGGTGTCCGAGTATTTCGAGACTTGGTTATAATTCGGACAAGTGGTCCGAGAATTTTGGGACTTGGTCGGAATTCGCACAGATTGTCCGAGTTATTCGGGACTTGGTTGGATTTCGGATAGTGTTGGTCCGAGTTATTCGGGACTTGGTCGGATTCGGACAGGTTGGCCGAGATACTCGGGACCTGGTTGGATTTTGGACAGCATTGGTCGGGAGCCAATGATTTGGCTCGAGAGGGCCAGTGTGTGGGAACGGTTATGATACAAGCCTTGATTCAAGGATGTATGCGCGTGGGCTGTTTGTAGAAAATTAGGTGAGAAACTCAACCTTAGGCTTCTGGATAGGGGTTTTCTGGTTGGTAAACGATGGAAGGGTGAAGTGAACCACACGAGGGGTGATGAACCTCGTGATAAATCACAAACTTAGAGCTAGGAGGGCTGGTCTCAACTAGGTTCTAAGCGCACAAGATTCTTAGAGAGAAAACTTGTAGGGAAAAAGTTCTACTTTATTAATAATCAAAAAGGTTGTCCAACTACAATGCTGGAAGGAGCCTTATTAATATGCTCGACAGCTTGACCTTCTAGGGTCGACTCAAACAAAGAAAAGGAAAGTTTACAAAAGTGCACAAAAGGAAAAAGATACAAAAGTGCATAACCGAAAAAGGACCTATTCCTAAAATGTTCTTGACTCAAAAATGTAAAGCATTAGATCCTACCCTGCAAAACAGAAAGAGGCATATATTCGAATTGAAACTTACCTTAACTTACCTCACGGCCAAGAAATGGAAGGTGGCCGTCCTTGTGGCATGCACATGCCTTGCTCCTAGTCTTCGACTTGGAGTAGGGTTAGGAATCTTTGGGCCCTGACCTCTCTTGCCACTAAAGCCCAAGTCTCTGATGTTCCTTTTGTTGTTGAGAAGCCTTTGGACTCTTCCTTGTATTTTTGGCCCATTGTCCTTAGTCGATTTTCTTCTAGAAGCTTGTTGACCCATAGGCTGAATTTGTGGAAGAGCGCCCTTGATCTGCTTCTTGTCATTGCTCCTTGAGGTACTACTGGTGTTGAGACTTCCTCTAAGTGCATGTCCTGGAGCTGGTAGCTCATTTGGTCCGAGTCCTCTTGTGTAGAAGTGGAAGTGCGCGTGTACTCGGCTGGATCGCCTGTACCGGCTGGACTGTGCGTGGTACTGGCCGGAATGACTTCAAGACCGGCCAAGTTGATCCCGGAGTCGGCGGTGTCATCAGGGGGACCGGCGGTGTCATTCACGTCCCCACCAAGTGTGCCGGAAGCTTGGGCCTCTCCGCCGGCGATGTTGACCGGTCTGGTCCTATAGGTCGAGGGTCCGGCGGTACTGTCTGGTCCGGCAGGCGCGCCAGATGGTCCTGCTGTCTCGGGCAAGCTTCCTGGTCGGCCAGTCTGGTCTCCTGGCTGGATGTACGACCTGATGTCCTCATCATTCCCTCCCTCTTCAGTAGGTTTTGTCCTCAAAACTGGATCATCTGCATGGAAAGGGGCCAAGTCAGTAACATTGAACGTATTGGACACATTAAACTCACCTGGCAGCTCGATCCGGTAGGCGTTGTTGTTGATCCTCTCGAGCACTCTGAATGGTCCATCTCCTCTTGGTGCTAGCTTGGAACTCCTTAGGTTTGGAACCTCTCCTGCCGTAGGTGTAGCCACACCCAATCGCCTGGTTGAAAGATCACCTCCTTTCTTCCTTTGTTGGCATGAGTCACGTACTGTCCGGTCCTCTTCTCCAAGTTTTCTGCTACCTTCTGGTGTAACCTCCTTATTAACTCTGCTTTGGATGNGTTGACCGGTTTGGTCCTATAGGTCGAGGTTCCGGCGGTACTGTCTGGTCCGGCAGGCGCGCCAGATGGTCCTGCTGTCTCGGGCAAGCTTCCTGGTCGGCCAGTCTGGTCTCCTGGCTGGATGTACGACTTGATGTCCTCATCATTCCCTCCCTCTTCAGTAGGTTTTGTCCTCAAAACTGGTTCATCTGCATGGAAAGGGGCCAAGTCAGTAACATTAAACGCATTGGACACATTAAACTCACCTGGAAGCTCGATCCGGTAGGCGTTGTTGTTGATCCTCTCGAGCACTCTGAATGGTCCATCTCCTTTTGGTGCTAGCTTGGAACTCCTTAGGTTTGGGAACCTCTCCTGCCGTAGGTGTAGCCACACCCAATCGCCTGGTTGAAAGATCACCTCCCTTCTTCCTTTGTTGGCATGAGTCACGTACTGCCCGGTCCTCTTCTCCAAGTTCTCTTCTACCTTCTGGTGTAACCTCGTTATGAACTCTGCTTGGGATGCTCCGTTGAGGTTGGTCATCTCAGCTGGTGGCAGTGGCGTTTGCTCCAATGGGGTGAGAGGGTTGAAGCCGTATACTACTTCAAATGGTGTCTTCTTGGTTGCTGAGTGCACGGCTCGGTTGTAAGCGAACTCTATGAATGGCAGGCACTCCACCCAAGTCTTTAGGTTCTTCCCTAGTGTAGTTCTGAGAAGAGTTGATAGTGTCCTGTTGACAACTTCAGTTTGGCCATCGGTTTGAGGATGGCAAGTGGTTGAGAAGAGTAGCTTCGTGCCTAGTTTTCTCCAAAGGGTCCTCCAGAAATGGCTGAGGAACTTGGTGTCCCTATCTGATACGATGGTCCTTGGCACTCCATGAAGCCGTACTACCTCTCTGAAGAACAGCTCAGCTGTTTGCGTGGCATCATTGACATTGGCACATGGGATGAAGTGTGCCATCTTGGAGAATCTGTCCACCACTACAAAGATTGCATCTTTGTGGTTGATCTTGGGCAGACCTAGAACAAAATCCATCGAGATGTCCACCCATGGATGTGTTGGTATGGGCAGTGGGAGATACAACCCGTGAGGTTGCACTCGGGACTTTGCCTTCTTGCAAGTGGTGCATCTTGCACAATGTGCTTCTACTGTCCTCTTGATGTGTGGCCAGTAGAAGTGCTCCTTGACCACTGCTAGAGTCTTGTCGACACCAAAGTGGCCCATGAGTCCTCCTCCATGAGCTTCTCGGATGATAAGCTCCCTTAGTGATCCCTGTGGTATGCACAGCCTTCTTTCTCGGAACAAGAATCCCTCATGGATGTAGAATTTGCCATGACTCCCTGTGCTACACTCCTTGTAGCTCTCAGCAAGGTCAGGATCATCCTTGTATAGATCCTTGATGTGCTCGAATCCTAGGACCTTTGCCTCCATGGTTGATATCAAGGCAAACCTCCTTGATAGTGCATCGGCTACCACATTGTCTTTGCCCTTCTTGTACTTGATGATGTACGGGAAGGTCTCTATGAACTCCATCCACCTGGCATGTCTCCTCTTGAGATTGGTTTGCCCTCTGAGGTGTTTGAGAGTCTCGTGATCAGTGTGGATCACAAACTCCTTGGACAGCAAGTAATGCTGCCAAGTCTCCAATGCTCGGACAAGGGCATAGAGCTCCTTGTCATAAGTGGGGTAGTTCAGTGAGGCACCACCTAGCTTCTCACTGAAGTATGCCACTGGTCTCCCTCCTTGGGTTAGCACTGCTCCTATGCCTATTCCAGAGGCATCACACTCCACTTCAAACGTCTTGTTGAAGTCGGGAAGGACTAGCACTGGTGCGTGTGTAAGGCTGTCCTTCAAGGCCTGGAATGCCTTCTCCTGAGCTTCTCCCCAGCTGAATCCCACGTTCTTCTTCACTACTGCCGTCAGTGGTGAGGCAATACTGCTGAAGTTGGGCACGAATCTCCTATAGAAGCTGGCCAGTCCGTGGAAGCTCCTTACTTGGCTGATGTTTCCTGGTGTTGGCCATTCTTGTATGGCTCGAATCTTCTCTTCATCAACCTGTAGGCCCTGTGAACTCACAACAAAACCTAAAAAGACAAGCTTATCAGTACAAAAGGTGCACTTCTTGAGATTGGCATAAAGCTCTTCTTGTCGAAGGGTTTTAAGGACCATCTCAAGATGTGTGAGGTGTTCCCGTAGGCACTTACTATAAACAAGTATGTCATCAAAATAAACTACCACAAACTTACTGATGTACGCCCTAAGAACTTGGTTCATAAGGCGCATGAAGGTGCTTGGGGCATTAGTCAAGCCAAATGGCATGACTGTCCACTCGTAGAGCCCTTGCTTTGTCTTGAAAGCAGTCTTCCACTCATCACCTTCCTTCATTCTTACCTGGTGGTATCCACTTTTGAGGTCTATCTTGGAGAAGACCGTGGCTCCACTCAGCTCATCTAGCATGTCATCCAGTCGTGGTATTGGATGCCTATACTTGACTGTGATGTTGTTGATTGCTCGGCAGTCCACACACATGCGCCAAGTCCCATCCTTCTTGGGCACTAGTAGCACTGGTACAGCACATGGACTGAGGCTCTCTCGAACATATCCTTTCTCCAGGAGCTCCTTGACTTGCTTCTCAAGCTCCTTGGACTCCTCTGGACTCATCCGGTAGGCTGGCCGGTTGGGCAGGGCTGCTCCGGGCACTAGATCAATCTGGTGTTCTATGCCACGTAAAGGAGGCAAGCCTGCTGGTATCTCCTCTGGAAATACATCCTGGAATTTGTTGAGGAGTGTTGCTACTTCATGAGGTAGCTCTACCTGTCCCTGTTCTATACTCAACACTTCCTTGAAAACCATTAGTAACATTAAGTCCTTCGAGGCTAAAGCTCTCCGGACATGACTAGGTTGAATAAGAAAGTTAGACTTGACAAGTTTCTTTTCCTTACTCATTTGGAGTTGTAGCTCATGTACTTGGGCAGGTGTAAGAGGAGCTAGGCTGACCTTTCTCTTGTCATGCACGAAGGTGTAGAGATTGGTTCTGCCATCATGCCTGGTCTCTTTGTCAAACTGCCATGGTCTTCCTAGCAGAAGATGGCCAGCTTGCATGGGCACCACGTCGCACACGACTTGGTCTTGGTACTTGCCCACACTGAATGGCACAGTGACTTGCTCATGGATCTTGAGCTCCACTTTGTCATCGAGCCATCTCAGTCTATATGGTCGAGGATGCCTTGTCTTCTCTAGACCTAGCTTATCAACCATATATGCACTAGCAACGTTAGTGCAAGAACCACCATCTATGATGAGGTTACATACCTTGCCCTTGATGGTGCAACGGCTGTGGAAGATGTTCTCCCTTTGGATGGTCTCTGAAGGATCCACCATTGCACTGAGGATGCGTCTAGTGACCAGCACTTCCCCCACATCAGGGTACTCAATGTCACCATATTCTCCTTCTGGTTCATATTCCTCTTCATCTTGGGACTCATATTCTCCAGCCTCCGTAATCAGCATGACTCGGTTGTTTGGGCACTCCCTTGAGATGTGTCCACGTCCCCTGCACTTGAAACAAGTTATGTCACGTGATCTTTGAGGGTTAGAAGACTTACCAGGCTCTCTCTGGTCACGGGTGGGTTCAGGAGGCTTGCTCTTGAACCTTGACTCGATCTCTACGCTCTTTGCCTTTGTCCACGGTCTTGGGCATGTTGCTTGGTGCCCAAGGTGTCTTAGGCTTGCTGCGGATGTCTTGGCTCTTACGTTTGATGTGCTGTTCAGCTTGCACAGATAGGTGGAACAAGTCTTTGAAGTCGTTGTAGATTTGCCTTTCCACCTTGCAGCTGATCCTTTCTTGGAGTCCATCCAAGAATTGTGCCATCAATGCTTCTTCATCATCATTGAGCTCCAATCTGTTCCTTAACCTCTCGAACTCTTCATAGTACTCCTCTACTGATCTGGTACCCTGCTTAAGAGTACGAAAACGTCGTTGCAAATCCCTATGAAAGTAAGGTGGAACATACCTTTGTCGCATGAGGTCTTTCATGTCGACCCATGAGTCTACGGGTCTCATTCTCTTCCTCCTTCTGTCAGATACCTCACGATCCCACCAGATGAGGGCATTGTCCGTGAGTTGTGCTACTGCCATTGAGACTCTCCTAGGTCCTGGTTGGTTGTAGTGATCAAAGATATGATCCATTCGCTTCTCCCAATCTAGGTAAGCCTCGGGGTCTACTTTTCCTGCAAAAGTTGGAGGAGTTAGTTTAACATCAGGATGAATTACCCGGTTGTAGGTGTGTTCATCTCCATCCTCATGACGTCTAGGAGGCATTCTTGGTCTCTGGTGAAGACCATATGGCTCAAAGCCATCATCTTCTGCCTCTGGTTGCCGTGGAGGTCCTCTCGGCCTATGGTGATAGTTATGAGGTTGCGTGTCCTCATCTCCATCTGGCTGGGGTTCCTCCTGTTCGTGCCGTGTCCTAAGGTACTCAGGACCCTCAGGACGGTCTTGCTCAGCTCTCACGTGCCTTATGGCCTGGAATCTTACTGGTCTCTCCACGCGCTCCAACCTCTCGCCTATGGATGCGAGTTGTGTTTGGAGTGTGGTGAACATGGCCATCATGGCTTCAGCTGCGTCTCTATTCTCTTCTCCCATGTGTGCTACAAAGAAAGAAGACAATTAGGGTGCTCCTAAATTATTAGGAGAGTTTTCTTTTTATATGGGTTTGAAAAAAATGCAAAAAGGAAAATCCTAAGGAAAGGAAATTCAAAAAATGTGAAGATTTGAGAAAAAAGGAAACTTTCTTGACAACTTGTGCTAGCTGTCCAATTCGACTTCCTTTAGTATTCTTTCTATTTTCTTTTTATTTTCTTTTTAATTTAACTTAAAAATAAAGTAAATATGATTTAAACAAAAAGGAAAAACGTGAAAGACAATGTAAAGGTGAATCTAAACCCTAGTGATACACGTAGGAGGCTAGATGCACTCGGTTTGGAATTTGATGTTGTTTTTTTGATTTTTCTTGAATACGACTTAAACTAATGCAAGAACTAGAAATAAGACAAGCAAAAGGATAGAAACAACCTGGTTTAGGAGCTTTAAGCTCTGATACCAAAATGATACAAGCCTTGATTCAAGGATGTATGCGCGTGGGCTGTTTGTAGAAGATTAGGTGAGAAACTCAACCTTAGGCTTCTGGATAGGGGTTTTCTGGTTGGTAAACGATGGAAGGGTGAAGTGAACCACACGAGGGGTGATGAACCTCGTGATAAATCACAAACTTAGAGCTAGGAGGGCTGGTCTCAACTAGGTTCTAAGCGCACAAGTCTCTCTTGAGAGAAAGCTCGTAGGGAAAAAGTTCTACTTTATTAATAATCAAAAAGGTTGTCGAACTACAATGCTGGAAGGAGCCTTATTAATATGCTCGACAGCTTGACCTTCTAGGGTCGACTCAAATAAAAAAAGGAAAGTTTACAAAAGTGCACAAAAGGAAAAGATACAAAAGTGCATAACCGAAAAAGGACCTATTCCTAAAATGTTCTTGACTCAAAAATGTAAAGCAACTAGATCCTACCCTGCAAAACAGAAAGAGGCATATATTCGAATGTAAACTTACCTTAACTCACCTCACGGCCAAGAAATGGAAGGTGGCCGTCCTTGTGGCATGCACGCGCCTTGCTCCTAGTCTTCGACTTGGAGTAGGGTTAAAATCTTTGGGCCCTGACCTCTCTTGCCACTAAAGCCCAAGTCTCTGATGTTCCTTGTGTTGTTGAGAAGCCTTTGGACTCTTCCTTGTATTTTTTGGCCCATTGTCCTTAGTCGATCTTCTTCTAGAAGCTTGTTGACCCATAGGCTGAATTTGTGGAAGAGCGCCCTTGATCTGCTTCTTGTCATTGCTCCTTGAGGTACTACTGGTGTTGAGACTTCCTCTAAGTGCATGTCCTGGAGCTGGTAGCTCATTTGGTCCGAGTCCTCTTGTGTAGAAGTGGAAGTGCGTGTGTACTCGGCTGGATCGCCTGTACCGGCTGGATCGCCTGTACCGGCTGGATTGTGCGCGGTACTGGCCGGAATGACTTCAGGACCGGCCAAGTTGATCCCGGAGTCGGCGGTGTCATCAGGGGGAACGGCGGTGTCATTCACGTCCCCACCAAGTGTGCCGGAAGCTTGGGCCTCTCCGCCGGCGATGTTGACCGGTCTGGTCCTATAGGTCGAAGGTCCGGCGGTACTATCTGGTCCGGCAGGCGCGCCAGATGGTCCTGCTGTCTCGGGCAAGCTTCCTGGTCGGCCAGTCTGGTCTCCTGGCTGGATGTACGACCTGATGTCCTCATCAAGAGGTCAGGGCCCAAAGATTCTTAACCCTACTCCAAGTCGAAGACTAGGAGCAAGGCGCGTGCATGCCACAAGGACGGCCACCTTCCATTTCTTGGCTGTGAGGTAAGAAAGGTAAGTTTTCAATTCAAATATATGCCTCTTTCTGTTTTGCAGGGTAGGATCTAGATTGTTTACATTTTTGAGTCAAAGACATTTTAGGAATAGGTCCTTTTTCGGTTATTCACTTTTGTACATTTTCCATTTGTGCACTTTTGTAAACTTTCCTTTTCTTTCATTGAGTCGACCCTAGAAGGTCAAACTGTCGAGAATATTAATAAGGCTCCTTTCAGCATTCTTGTTCGACAACCTTTTGATTAATTACTAAAGTGCGAATTTTCTTCTACAAGTTTTTCTCTCTAAGAGACTTGTGCACTTAGAACCTAGTTGAGACCAGCCCTCCTAGCTCTAAGTTTGTGATTTATCACGAGGTTCATCACCCCTCATGTGGTTCACTTCACCTTTCCACCCATACCAAACCAAAAACCCCTATCCAAGAAGTCTAAGGTCGAGTTTCTCACCTAACCTTCTCCAAACAGCCCACGCGCATCCAAGCCTTGAATCAAGGCTTGTATCAGTCTCCATGGCAGTAGCACAACTCACGGATAATGCCCTCATCTGGTGGGATCGTGAGGTTTCTGACCAAAAGAGGATGAGATTGAGGCCCGTAGACTCATGGGTCGACATGAAAGATCTCATGAGACAAAGGTTTGTTCCACCTTATTTCCATAGAGATTTGCAACGACGTTTTCGTACTCTTAAGCAGGGCGCCAGATCAGTAGAGGAGTACTACGAAGAGTTTGAAAGGCTAAGGAACAGGCTAGAGCTGAATGACGATGAAGAGGCATTGATGGCGCAATTCTTGGATGGGTTGCAAGAGAGAATCAGCCGTAAGGTGGAGAGACAAATCTACAAAGACTTCAAGGACTTGTTCCACCTATCTATCCAGGCTGAGCAGCACATCAGGTGTAAGAGCCAAGACATCCGCAGCAAGCCTAAAATGCCTTGGGCACCAAGAAATAGCCCCAAGCCCGTATACAAGGGCAAGATCATAGAGATCGAATCACGGTTCAAAAGCAAGCCTCCTGAGCAAACCCGTGACGAGAAAGAGCCTAGTAAGTCGTCTAACCCTCAGAGATCACGTGACATCACTTGCTTTAAGTGTAGGGGTCGCGGCCACATCTCAAGTGAGTGCCCAAACAACCTGGTCATGCTGCCCACGGAAGCTGGTGAGTATGAGTCTCAAGGCAAAGAAGACTATGAACCAGAAGGGGAATACGGTGACATTGAGTATGCTGATGTGGGGGAAGTGCTGGTCACTAGGCGCATTGTCAGCGCAATGGTAGACCCCTCGGAGACCATTCACAGGGAGAACATCTTCCATAGCCGTTGCACCATCAAGGGCAAGGTATGTAACCTCATCATAGATGGTGGTTCTTGCACTAACATTGCGTACATGGTTGATAAGCTAGGTCTAGAGAAGACAAGGCACCCTCGACCATATAGACTGAGGTGGCTCGATGACAAAGTGGAGCTCAGGATCAACGAGCAAGTAAATGTGCCATTCAGTGTGGGCAGATACCAAGACCAGGTAGTGTGCGATGTGGTGCCAATGCAAGCTGGCCACTTTCTGCTAGGAAGGCCATGGCTGTTTGACAAGGAGACCATGCATGATGGCCGAACCAATCTTGATGTAAGATTGATACTCAATCTTACAAGCGGTATAACCGTGACTCGCAAGGCCTAGAATCTCTCTTGGCTTAAGCGGGAAAGGGAACTAAAAGGAGGGGGTTTTGATCGAATCACACACAAAGGTGAACCAAGGGAGTTTGAATCTCTCAAACTAACCTGGTCGTGGCTTCAATAGAAAGGAAGTGAATCACACAGTTAGTTTCTAAAGAATAAGAACAAGTTCAAAGACAAGGCTTTGAAGAAAATACTTTGTATTCAACTTTTATTTCAATGGTGGTCTATCTTTACAATGAGGTCGTGCTGAGCTTATATAGTGCTCCTAGCAATGGTCCTAAACCTAAAAAGGAGAAAAGGAAATCATACATTTAAAATATATGGCTGTTGGCCATTGATGTCTAGTTTGGCCAACAAGGAAAGTGTATATGCGTGTATCTTGAGATTTTTGGGGCGAATGTAATGTATCTAGGTACATCCTGGATGCTTTGGAATAGAGATATTGCAATCTGAACACATTAAGTGCACTTCGGTCCATATATGGCAAGTCTTGGAGGAAAGGGATTCGCCTGATCCTCTGGTGGCTGGTGCATGGTAGGTTTATTTTGGGCTTCCCTAGGGCCTTAATAATATCTCCTGCACGCCATGTTTTTGTTTGCAAGTGATTAAACCAGTTGGCCATCTCACTTGCCATAAATGGCTCCAATCGGTTCATTTGAAGGCACGGATGGACCCGCCTGGTCCAAGGCGTGTTTGAGCTTCTAGAAGTTCTTAAGGGAACTCCTAGAAGTACCAAAAAGTCTCCTGGTCTCCAAAGAAACGTTTGGAGATTTTCATATAAGGAAAGTTCCAAATATGGTAAGTTTCGAAAACTCCAATTTGATGTATGGTGCATGACTTGATCTGGCCTTGTTTTGGGTGAGCTGCATGTCGCCGCGTGTCCTCTGTAAGTCAGGATTATAGGCCAGGTTTGGTCTTGGCTGGCCGCTTCTTGGTTAAGCTTGGATTCATGAAGATACACCCATGTATCCTTTTGCGCGTATTTGGCCGCTTTTGTGTTCCTTGGGCCGGCCGGGCCGGGCAGTTGGCCGGGGGTTGGGCTGATGACCTCATCATACCCTTCTTCTTCGAAATGTTTTGTCCTCAAAATAGTTTTGCCTGCACATAGAGAAGGCAAGTTAATACCTTGATTTACTTGTGGGTTTAGGGCATTACCTTGGGTTATGGCCCTTATATGGTTCGGATGTGGCCATGGTGCATCTTGTGGTTGCTCCCTGATAAGAAAGGAAGAAATTACTCCTTTCCATTGCAGCTGGTTGCTTTGCTTTGCCTCCAAGGTGTTGAGTTCTCCATGGTCTCCTCTTGATTCCGAACATCGGTTTAATGTAGGAGGTGGGTCTTCTTGATCTTTGTTGAATCCTTGCTTTGTTAGACCTGTTTCAACAACTTTTGGCAAAGACAAGTGCATTATGCTAGTACTGGAAATTTCAAATTGAAGCTCCTTTATTGCCTTAACACTTTTAGGCTTAATATTTTCGAGTTCTACTTGTAAGCTTGTTATTAGTTGTCTAGTTGGGCATGTCTTAGCAAAGTGTCCTCTTTCTTGACATCTATAGCATATAATTTCATCTGTTTTCACATTGTTAGAGGACTTACCTGGCGTTTCCTTGACGTGTATTCCAAGCAATAGCTTTGATGGTTTCATGTGTGCTATGGCTTGAGGCTTTTGAACTTTCTGGTCAATTTTTGGTTTGACCATCGGCTTAGCTACCTTTTGTGCTTCTAAGGTGTTTGAAAATACGTTTTAATGCTCAGAGCAGTAGGCAAGCTTGGGCTTATGAAAGGGTTGCATGTTTGGTGTAGACATCTCACTCCTTGATGATGTTGGGTGCATAAGTTGTGTGGTGATGTTTCTGCGTGTTTGGTACTTCTTCACAAACTCCCTATACATTCGTGCCTTAAGGTCTCCCCAATCAAGGACTGGTTTGTTGTAGAAAGTCCGTGAATTTTCTTTCAACCACCAATTATAGGCATCTCCAACGAGCATATCAATAGCATATGAGAGCTTCTCTTCTTTGGGGATGTTGTTTGAGCGCAGCCATTGTTTCATGTTGGTTTCCCATTGGAGGTATTCATCTGGGTCCTTGTTATACCCTGAAAAGTTTAGATATTTGGAATTGTAAATATATACCTTACTAGTCCGATTCCTTGATCTAGTTGGAGTGGTGTAGGTTGGCACTCGGCTTGACAAAGTGAAGTGGCTAGGTGTGATTGTCTTTGGTCAGCTTCTATTAGTGGAATAGTAGTCTGGTGGCTCTGGTTCGAGTTCTTCAACTCCTGTTTCATTGTCAAAATCATATTCTGAATAGTCTTCATGCCATGTCTCATATCCATAGGAATCATCTACATCGGACAAGTCTTGGTGCCATTCATCACAATAATTTTTTTCAAAGAATTGGTAAGGACTTTCTTCCTCATAATACTCCATATTTTAAAATTTTACACAAGGAAAAAGATAGATTTAAGTCGAAATACACAAATAAAGAAACTAGACTTGAGTGAATATTTGGTATTAACACACAAGTAGTACCAAAAGAAAATCAACACAAGAAAATATTTTTATGGTTTTTGTTTTTGGTTACTTTTGGCAACTAACTTAAAAACAAATTAAAAGACAATTTTTTTTCTGTTTTGGTATTAAATTAGGACGAAAAATAATAAGAATATTATATAAATCTTTTCTTATTTTTTTTTTTAAAAAACTTAACTAGCAACTAAATTGGAAAACAAACAAAATGAAGTGATGTTTATATTTTTGGGTTTTTTTCTCTTAATTGGACGAAATTAAGCAAACATGGAATGCAAATTTTTGATTTGGTTTTAGATTTAAATGATAGGAGACAAAAAGAATCAATAAGAATCAACAAGAAACAATGAAAATGAAGAATACGAACAAATATTTGTTTTTTTTGGTTTTTCAATAAAATATAAATAACAAAATGCAAAATAAAATCATAAAAGATAAAAGATAAAGGTTGGATGAACACAACCTGGGATAGGAGCTTTTAGCTCTGATACCAAATGATGTAAGATTGAGTATCAATCTTACAAGCGGTACAGCCGTAACTCGCAAGGCCTAGAATCTCTCTTGGCTTAAGTGGGAAAGGGAACTAAAAGGAGAGGGTTTTGATCGAATCACACAATCAAAGGTGAACGAAGGGAGTTTGAATCTCTCAAACTAACCTGGTCGTGGCTTCAATAGAAAGGAAGTGAATCACACACTTAGTTTCTAAAGAATAAGAACAAGTTCAAAGACAAAGCTTTGAAGAAAATACTTTGTATTCAACTTTTATTTCAATGGTGGTCTATCTTTACAATGAGGTCGTGCTGAGCTTATATAGTGCTCTTAGCAATGGTCCTAAACCTAAAAAGGAGAAAAAGAAATCATACATTTAAAATATATGGCTGTTGGCCATTAATGTCTAGTTTGGCCAACAAGGAAAGTGTATATGCTTGTATCTTGAGAGCTTTGGGGCGAATGTAATGTGTCTAGGTACATCCTGGATGCTTTGTAAAGTCTTCAATACGTGCCAAAGTTGCAAGGAATAGAGATATTGCAATCTGAACACATTAAGTGCACTTCGGTCCATATATGGCAAGTCTTGGAGGAAAGGGATTTGCATGATCCTCTGGTGGCTGGTGCATGGTAGGTTTATTTTGGGCTTCCCTAGGGCCTTAATAATATCTCCTGGACGCCATGTTTTGTTTTGCAAGTGATTAAACCAGTTGGCCATCTCACTTGCCATAAATGGCTCCAATCGGTTCATTTGAAGGCACGGATGGGCCCACCTAGTCCAAGGCGTGTTTGAGCTTCTAGAAGTGCTTAAGGGAACTCCTAGAAGTACCAAAAAGTCTCCTAGTCTCCAAAGAAACGTTTGGAGACTTTCATATAAGGAAAGTTCCAAATATGGTAAGTTTCGAAAACTCCAATTTGATGTATGGTGCATGACTTGATCTGGCCTTGTTTTGGGTGAGCTGCATGTCGCCGTGTGTCTTCTCTGAGTCAGGATTATAGGCCAGTTTTGTTCTTGGCTGGCCGCTTCTTGGTTAATCTTGGATTCATGAAGATACACCCATGTATCCTTTTGCGCGTATTTGGCTGCCTTCGTGTCCCTTGGGCCGGCCGGGCCGGGCAGTTGGCCGGGGGTTGGGCTGACGACCTCATCAAATCTCTACCCCTTTGTGCACGGAAAGAGAAAGGTCAGCCTAACTCCTCTCACACCTGCCCAGGTACATGAGCTACAACAACAAATGAGTAAGGAAAAGAAACTCATTAAATCAAATTTTCTTATTCAACAAGTCATGTCCGGAGAGCTTTAGCCTCGAAGGATTTAATGTTGCTAATGGTCTTTAAGGAGATTTTGATTGTAGAAAAGGAATAGGTAGAGCTACCTCCTGAAGTAGCAGCTCTCCTCAACAAGTTCCAGGATGTATTTCCACAGGGTATACCAGCAGGCTTGCCTCCCCTACGTGGCATAGAGCACCAGATCGACCTCGTGCCCAGAGCAGCCCTACCTAACTGACCAGCCTACCGGATGAGTCCAGAGGAGTCTAAGGAGCTTGAGAAGCAAGTTAAGGAGCTCCTGGAGAAAGGCTACGTTCGAGAGAGCCTCAGTCCATGTGCCGTACCAGTGTTGCTAGTACCCAAGAAGGATGGGACTTGGCGAATTTGCGTGAACTGCCGAGCAATCAACAACATCACAGTCAAGTACCGGCATCTGATACCACGGCCTGATGACATGCTAGATGAGCTGAGTGGAGCCATGGTCTTCTCCAAGATAGACCTCAAGAGTGGATACCACCAGGTTAGAATGAAGGAAGGTGATGAGTGGAAGACTGCTTTCAAGACAAAGAAAGGGCTCTACGTGTGGATAGTCATGCCATTCAGCTTGACTAATGCCCCAAACACCTTCATGCACCTTATGAACCAAGTTCTTAGGGCGTACATCAGTAAGTTTGTTGTGGTTTACTTTGATGACATTTTAGTTTACAGTAAGTGCTTACGGGAGCACCTCACACATCTTGAGTTGGTACTTAAAACCCTTCGACAAGAAGAGCTTTATGCCAATCTCAAGAAGTGCATCTTTTGTACTGATAAACTTGTCTTATTAGGTTTTTTTTGTAAGTTCACAGGGCTTACAGGTTTATGAAGAGAAGATTCGAGCCACACAAGAATGGCCAACACCGAGCAACATAAGCCAAGTGAGGAGCTTCCATGGTCTGTCCAGCTTCTACAGAAGATTCGTGCCCAACTTCAGCTGTATTGCCTCACCATTGATGGCAGTAGTGAAGAAACACGTGGGATTCAGCTGGGGAGAAGCTCAGGAGAAGGCATTCCAGACCTTGAAGGACAGCCTTACGCATGCACCAGTGCTAGTCCTGCCCGACTTCAACAAGACGTTTGAAGTGGAGTGTGATGCCTCTGGAATAGGCATAGGAGCGGTGCTGACCCAAGGAGGAAGGCCAGTGGCATATTTCAGTGAGAAACTAGGTGGTGCCTCACTGAACTACCCAACCTACGACAAGGAGCTCTATGCCCTAGTCCGAGCCTCGGAGTCTTGGCAGCATTACTTGCTGTCCAAGGATTTTGTGATCCACACTGATCACGAGACTTCAAACACCTCAGAGGGCAAACCAATCTCAAGAGGAGAAATGCCAGGTGGATGGAGTTCATAGAGACCTTCCCGTACGTCATCAAGTACAAGAAGGGCAAAGATAATGTTGTAGCCGATGCACTATCAAGGAGGTTTGCCTCGATATCCATCATGGAAACAAAGGTCTTAGGATTCGAGCACATCAAGGACCTAATAAGGATGATCCTGACTTTGCTGAGAGCTACAAGGAGTGTGGAACAGGGAGTCATGGCAAGTTCTACATCCATGAGGGGTTCTTGTTCCGAGAGAGAAGGTTGTGCATACCACAAGGATCGTTACGGGAGCTTATCATCCGAGAAGCTCATGGAGGAGGACTCATGGGTCACTTTCATGTCGACAAGACACTAGCGGTGGTCAAGGAGCATGATGAGGACATCAGGTCGTACATCCAGCCAGGAGACCAGACTGGCCGACCACGAAGCTTGCCCGAGACAGCAGGACCATCTGGCACGTCTGCCGGACAAGACAGTACCGCCGGACCCTCGACCTATAGGACCAGACCGGTCAGCATCGCCGGCGGAGAGGCCCAAGCTTCCGGCACACTTGGTGGGGACGTGGTGACACCGCCGNCACCCCTCGTGTGGTTCACTTCACCTTTCCATCAAATACCAACCCAAAAACCCCTATCCAAGAAGTCTACGGTCGAGTTTCTCACCTAACCTTCTCCAAACAGCCCATGCGCATCCAAGCCTTGAATCGAGGCTTGTATCAGAGTCATGGCAAGTTCTACATCCATGAGGGGTTCTTTTTCCGGGAGAGAAGGCTGTCCATACCACAAGGATCGTTACGGGAGCTTATCATCCGAGAAGCTCATGGAGGAGGACTCATGGGCCACTTTGGTGTCGACAAGACACTAGCAGTGGTCAAAGAGCCCTTCTACTGGCCATACATCAAGAGGTCAGTACAAGCCCATTGTGCAAGGTGCATTACCTGCAAAAAGGCGAAGTCCCGAGTGCACACTCACGGGTTGTATCTTCCTCTGCCCATACCTACACATCCATGGGTGGACATCTCAATGGACTTCGTTCTAGGACTGCCCAAAATATACCACAAAGATGCTATCTTTGTAGAGGTGGACAGATTCTCCAAGATGGTACATTTCATCCCATGTGCCAATGTCAATGATGCCACGCAAACAGCCGAGCTGTTTTTAGGGAGATAGTACGGCTTCATGGAGTGCCAAGGACCATCGTGTCATAAAGGGACACCAAGTTCCTCAGCCACTTCTGGAGGACCCTCTGGAGGAAGCTAGGCACGAAGCTGCTCTACTCTACCACCTGCCATCCTCAAACTGATGGCCAAACTGAAGTAGTCAACCGGACAGTGTCGACTATTCTCAGGATGACACTAGGGAAGAACCTCAAGACTTGGGTAGAGTGCCTGCCATTCATAGAGTTTGCATACAACCGAGCCGTGCACTCAGCAACCAAGAAGACCCCTTTGGAAGTAGTCTACGGCTTCAACCCCCTAACACCTTTGGACCAAACACCACTGCCACCAGCAGAGATGACCAACCTCAACGGAGCATCCAAGGTGGAGTTCATAAAGAAGATACACCAGAAGGTAGCAGAAAACTTGGAGAAGAGGACCGGGCAGTACGTGACTCATGCCAACAACGGAAGAAAGGAGATGATTTTTCAACCAGACGATTGGGTGTGGCTACACCTATGGCAGGAGAGGTTCCCCAACCTAAGGAGTTCCAAGCTTGCCCCAAGAGGAGATGGACCATTCAGAGTGCTAGAGAGGATCAACAACAACGCCTACCGGATCGAGCTTCCAGGTGAATTTAATGTGTCTAACACATTCAACATAACGGATTTAGCTCCTTTCCATGGAGATGAACCAGTTTTGAGGTCAAAAGCTACTGAAGGGGAGGGGATGATGGGTACATCAGATCGTATGGCCGGCCAGGAGACCAGATTGGCCGACCAGGGAGCTTGCCCAAGACAGCCGGGCCATTTGGTGCGTCTGCCGGCCCAAGCGGTACCGCCAGGCCATCAACCAGCCGGGCCGGACCGACCAACATTTCCGGCGGAGAAGCCCAAACCTCCGGCCCAACTGGCAGCGACATGGATGACACCACCGGCCTAATTGGTGATGCCGCCGGCTCCGAGATCAACTTGGCCGGCTCCGATGACAATTTGGCCAGTACCTCGCACAGTCCAGCCAGTACAGCCGATCCAGCCGATTGCATCACCATTTCAACATCTACACAAAGAGACTCGGACCAGATAAGCTACCAGCTTCAAGACATGCATCTAGATGAAGTTTCTACACCAGGGGTGCCACCAGGAGCAATGACAAGGAGCAGATCAAGGGCGCTCTTCCATAAGTTCAGCTTGTGGGTCGACAAGCTCTTAGAGGATGATCGACAAAGAACATTGGGCCAAGAGTGCAAAGAAGAGTCCAAAGGCTTCTCAACAATGCAAGGGACTTCAGAGACTTGGGATTTAGTGGCAAGAGATGTCAGGGCCCAAAGATTCATAACCCTACTCCAAGTCGAAGACTAGGAGCTAAGCGCGTGCATGTCACAAGGTCGGCCACCTTCCATTTCTTGGCCGATAGGTAAGAATGGTAAGTTTTCAAATTATATACTTGCTTTTTTCTATTTTGCAGGGTAGGATTTAGAATGTTTACATTTTGAGTCAAAGACAATTTAGGTAGAAGCCCTTTTTCGGTTATTCACTTTTGTAATTTTTCCATTTGTGCATTTTTGTAAGTTTTCCATTTTTCTTTGAGTCGAACCTAGAAGTTCAAGCTGTCAAGCATATTGATAAGGCTCCTTCCAGCATTGTAGTTCGACAACCTTTTTCTGATATTAATAAAGATCGAATTTTCTTTCTACAAGTTTTTCTCTCAAGAGACTTGTGCGCTTAGATTCTAGTCGAAACCAGCCCTCCTAGCTCTAAGTTTGTGATTTCTCACGAGGTTCATCACCCCTCGTGTGGTTCACTTCACCCTTCCATCCATTACCAAACAGAAAACCCCCATCCAGAAGCCTAAGGTCGAGTTTCTCACCTACTCTTCTCCAAACAACCCACGCGCGTACAGCCTTAATTCGAGGCTTGTATCACTTAGTCTTTTCTTTCTTCGGTCAGAGACCTCTCGATCCTACCATATGAGAGCATTGCCCATGAGCTGAGCTACGGCCATGGAGATCCTCTTAAGCCATGGCTGGTTGTAATGATCAAATATATGATCTATCCTTCGCTCCCAATGTAGGTTGGCCTCGGGGTCTACTTTTCCCGCAAAACATGGAGGAGTTAGTTTAACATCATGGTGAGATACCCGGATTTGCACTTATTCCTCTCCATCTTCTTCATGTCTTGGAGGTATTCTTGGCCTTGGGTTGTGGCCGTATAGCTGGTAGCCACCATCTTTTTCCTCTGGTTGCCATGGAGGTGCTCTAGGCCTAGGTTTGTGGCCGTGAGGCTGGAGCCTTCTTCCTCATCCGGATGGGGTCCTTCCTGTTCTGGCCATGGCCTAGGGTAGTTGAATGCCTCGGCTTGGCCTTGGTCATTGCCAGTCCGCACATTCCTTATGGCGTGGAATCTCACTGGTTGTTCCACGCGCTCAAGTCTCTCTCCAATGGAGCCGAGTTGTATTTGGAGCGTGGTGAACATGGCCATCATAGCCTTGGTCGCCTCCTTATTGCCATCTCAGCCATCGTGTGCTGGAAAGAATTAAAAGTGAGTTGCTCCAAGATTTATTCTAGGATTTTAGCTTTTATAAGAAAGGAAATTATGAGAAAAGGGCAAATGCAAAAAAGTCAAATATGGGAAAAAGCAAAATAGAAGAAAAGGCAATATCAAAAGAAGGAAGATATGAGGAAAGGAAACTAGGAGAAAAAAGAAAAATCTCTTAATACACTATGACGATTTCTTTTTATGTTTTTGTAGTTTTTTTTAAGATAACGGTAATGAAACAACAACCTAGAATAATGGAAAGACTAACTAAGATGCAATGAATTGATTTTTTTGTTTTTGGATCATAAGACCTAGCGATGCGTGTAGGTGATCAGGTGCCGAGTTGTGTTTTATGTTTTTTAACGTGATTGACTAAACTAATGCAAGAAATCAAACAAGCTAAGATAAGATAGAGATAACCCGGATTTAAGAGCTTGAGCTCTGATACCAAAGATGATACAAGCTTGGGATCATGGCCGTAATGCTTTCGGATTGGGTGCAAGGAGCTTGGGCGAGAAACTCGGTCTCAGGCTTCTTAGGGTAGTTTGACCGTGTTTTTGGGTGGTGTGGTGATGTGAACCACACAAAATGTGAGAAGCCTTTTGATAAATCATAACTCTAAATCTAGGATTACGGGACTCAACTAGGTTAAGAGTTAACAAGACAAGCTTTGTGTGCAAAGACTCTTTAAGAAAAAAAGCTTATCTTTATTGATATGTGAAAATTTTATCGAACTACAATGCTGAAGGAGCCTTATTAATATGCTCGACAGCCTTGACCTTCTAGGATCGACTCACAAACAAAAAGGAAAAGATACAAAAGTGCAAAAGGAAAGATACCACAAATGGAAACAAGCGAAAAGTAAAACTACTTAATGTTCATGACTCAATAAAAGAAAAAATACTAAGTTCTACCCTGAAAAATAAAAAAGGCAATATATAAATGTAAAGCTTACCTTCTTATCTTTCCGCCAATAAACAGAAAGTGGCTGACTTTGTGAAGGACACACACCTAGCCCTTCAAGTGCGCACTTGAAGTAGGGTTACAAACTTTTGGGCCTTGACCTCCTTTGCCACGAGAGCCCGTGCTTCTGGAGCAGCTTGTTGAAATGATAGGCATTTGGCTTGCTTGCTGAACTCCTGGCCCATTGATGAGGACATCAGGTCGTACATCCAGCCAGGAGACCAGACTGGCCGACCAGGAAGCTTGCCCGAAACAGCAGGACCATCTGGCGCGCCTGCCGGACCAGACAGTACCGCCGGACCTTCGACCTATAGGACCAGACCGGTCAACATCGCCGGCGGAGAGGCCCAAGCTTCCGGCACACTTGGTGGGGACGTGAATGACACCGCCGGCCCCCCTGATGACACCGCCGACTCCGGGATCAACTTGGCCGGTCCTGAAGTCATTCCGGCCAGTACCGCGCACAGTCCAGCCGGTACAGGTGATCCAGCCGAGTACACGCGCACTTCCACTTCTACACAAGAGGACTCGGACCAAATGAGCTACCAGCTCCAGGACATGCACTTAGAGGAAGTATTTACACCAGTGGTACCTCCAGGAGCAATGACAAGAAGCAGATCAAGAGCACTCTTCCACAAATTCAGCTTATGGGTCGACAAGCTTCTAGAGGAAGAGCAGCTAAGGACAATGGGCAGAAGAGCAAATTAGAGTCCAAAGGCTTCTCAACAACACAAGGAACATCAGAGACTTGGGCTTTAGTGGCAAGAGAGGTCAGGGCCCAAAGATATTAACCCTACTCCAAGTCGAAGACTAGGAGCAAGGCGCGTGCATGCCACAAGGACGGCCACCTTCCATTTCTTGGCCGTGAGGTGAGTTAAGGTAAGTTTACATTCGAATATATGCCTCTTTCTGTTTTGCAGGGTAGGATCTAGTTGCTTTACATTTTTGAGTCAAGAACATTTTAGGAATAGGTCCTTTTTCGGTTATGCACTTTTGTATCTTTTCCTTTTGTGCACTTTTGTAAACTTTCCTTTTTCTTTATTTGTGTCGACCCTAGAAGGTCAAGCTGTCGAGCATATTAATAAGGCTCCTTCCAGCATTGTAGTTCGACAACCTTTTTTGCTAATTAATAAAGATCGAATTTTCTTTACAAGTTATTCTCTCAAAGAAGCTTGTGCGCTTAGAACCTAGTTGAGACCAGCCCTCCTAGCTCTAAGTTTGTGATTTATCACGAGGTTCATCACCCCTCGTGTGGTTCACTTCACCCTTCCATCTTTTACCAACCAGAAAACCCCATCCAGAAGCCTAAGGTTGAGTTTCTCACCTAATCTTCTACAAACAGCCCACGCGCATACATCCTTGAATCAAGGCTTGTATCATTTTGGTATCAGAGCTTAAAGCTCCTAAACCAGGTTGTTTCTATCCTTTTGCTTGTCTTATTTCTAGTTCTTGCATTAGTTTAAGTCGTATTCAAGAAAAATAAAAAAAACAACACCAAACTCCAAACCGAGTGCATCTAGCCTCCTACGTGTATCACTAGGGTTTAGATTCACTTTTGCATTGTCTTGCACGTTTTCCTTTTGTTTAAATCATATTTCCTTTAATTTTAAGTTAAATTAAAAAGAAAATAAAAAGAAAATAGAAAGAATACTAAAGGAATTCGAATTGGACAGCTAGCACAAGTTGTCTAGGAAGTTTCCTTTTTTTCAAATTTCCTTTCCTTAGGATTTTCCTTTTTGCATTATTTTCGAATCCCATATAAAAGAAACTCTCCTAATAATTTAGGAGCACCCTAATTATCTTCTTTCTTTGTAGCACACATGGGAGAAGAGAATAGAGACGCAGCTGAAGCCATGATGGCCATGTTCACCACACTCCAAACACAACTCGCATCCATAGGCGAGAGGTTGGAGCGCGTGGAGAGACCAGTAAGATTCCAGGCCATAAGGCACGTGAGAGCTGAGCCAGATCGTCCTGAGGGTCCTGAGTACCTTAGGACACGGCACGAACAGGAGGAACCCCAGCCAGATGGAGATGAGGACACACAACCTCATAACTATCACCATAGGCCGAGAGGACCTCCACGGCAACCAGAGGCAGAAGATGATGGCTTTGAGCCATATGGTCTTCACCAGAGACCAAGAATGCCTCCTAGACGTCATGAGGATGGAGATGAACACACCTATAACCGGGTAATTCATCCTGATGTTAAACTAACTCCTCCAACTTTTGCAGGAAAAGTAGACCCCGAGGCTTACCTAGATTGGGAGAAGCGAATGGATCATATCTTTGATCACTACAACCAACCAGGACCTAGGAGAGTCTCAATGGCAGTAGCACAACTCACGGACAATGCCCTCATCTGGTGGGATCGTGAGGTATCTGACAGAAGGAGGAAGAGAATGAGACCCGTAGACTCATGGGTCGACATGAAAGACCTCATGCGACAAAGGTATGTTCCACCTTACTTTCATAGGGATTTGCAACGACGTTTTCGTACTCTTAAGCAGGGTACCAGATCAGTAGAGGAGTACTATGAAGAGTTCGAGAGGTTAAGGAACAGATTGGAGCTCAATGATGATGAAGAAGCATTGATGGCGCAATTCTTGGATGGACTCCAAGAAAGGATCAGCTGCAAGGTGGAAAGGCAAATCTACAACGACTTCAAGGACTTGTTCCACCTATCTGTGCAAGCTGAACAGCACATCAAACGTAAGAGCCAAGACATCCGCAGCAAGCCTAAGACACCTTGGGCACCAAGCAACATGCCTAAGACAGTGGACAAAGGCAAAAGCGTAGAGATCGAGTCAAGGTTCAAGAGCAAGCCTCCTGAACCCACCCGTGACCAGAGAGAGCCTGGTAAGTCTTCTAACCCTCAAAGATCACGTGACATAACTTGTTTCAAGTGCAGGGGACGTGGACACATCTCAAGGGAGTGCCCAAACAACCGAGTCATGCTGATTACTGAGGCAGGAGAATATGAGTCCCAAGATGAAGAGGAATATGGACCAGAAGGAGAATATGGTGACATTGAGTACCCTGATGTGGGGGAAGTGCTGGTCACTAGACGTATCCTCAGTGCAATGGTGGATCCTTCAGAGACCATCCAAAGGGAGAACATCTTCCACAGCCGTTGCACCATCAAGGGAAAGGTATGTAACCTCATCATAGATGGTGGTTCTTGCACTAACGTTGCTAGTGCGTATATGGTTGATAAGCTAGGTCTAGAGAGGACACGGCATCCTCGACCATATAGACTGAGATGGCTTGATGACAAAGTGGAGCTCAAGATTCATGAGCAAGTCACTGTGCCATTCAGTGTGGGCAAGTACCAAGACCAGGTCGTGTGCGACGTGGTGCCCATGCAAGCTGGCCATCTTCTGCTAGGAAGACCATGGCAGTTTGACAAAGAGACCAGGCATGATGGCAGAACCAATCTCTACACCTTCGTGCATGACAAGAGAAAGGTCAGCCTAGCTCCTCTTACACCTGCCCAAGTACATGAGCTACAACTCCAAATGAGTAAGGAAAAGAAACTTGTCAAGTCTAACTTTCTTATTCAACCTAGTCATGTCCGGAGAGCTTTAGCCTCGAAGGACTTAATGTTACTAATGGTTTTCAAGGAAGTGTTGAGTATAGAACAGGGACAGGTAGAGCTACCTCATGAAGTAGCAACACTCCTCAACAAATTCCAGGATGTATTTCCAGAGGAGATACCAGCAGGCTTGCCTCCTTTACGTGGCATAGAACACCAGATTGATCTAGTGCCCGGAGCAGCCCTGCCCAACCGGCCAGCCTACCGGATGAGTCCAGAGGAGTCCAAGGAGCTTGAGAAGCAAGTCAAGGAGCTCCTGGAGAAGGGATATGTTCGAGAGAGCCTCAGTCCATGTGCTGTACCAGTGCTACTAGTGTCCCCAAGAAGGATGGGACTTGGCGCATGTGCTTGTGGACTGCCGAGCAATCAATCAACAAAATCACAGTCAAGTATAGGCATCCAATACCACGACTGGATGACATGCTAGATGAGCTGAGTGGAGCCACGGTCTTCTCCAAGATAGACCCCAAAAGTGGATACCACCAGGTAAGAATGAAGGAAGGTGATGAGTGGAAGACTGCTTTCAAGACAAAGCAAGGGCTCTACGAGTGGACAGTCATGCCATTGGGCTTGACTAATGCCCCAAGCACCTTCATGCGCCTTATGAACCAAGTTCTTAGGGCGTACATCAGTAAGTTCGTTGTAGTTTATTTTGATGATATACTTGTTTACAGTAAGTGCCTACGGGACACCTCACACATCTTGAGATGGTCCTTAAAACCCTTCGACAAGAAGAGCTTTATGCCAATCTCAAGAAGTGCACCTTTTGTACTGATAAGCTTGTCTTTTTAGGTTTTGTTGTGAGTTCACAGGGCCTACAGGTTGATGAAGAGAAGATTCGAGCCATACAAGAATGGCCAACACCAGGAAACATCAGCCAAGTAAGGAGCTTCACGGACTGGCCAGCTTCTATAGGAGATTCGTGCCCAACTTCAGCAGTATTGCCTCACCACTGACGGCAGTAGTGAAAAAGAACGTGGGATTCAGCTGGGGAGAAGCTCAGGAGAAGGCATTCCAGGCCTTGAAGGACAGCCTTACACACGCACCAGTGCTAGTCCTTCCCGACTTCAACAAGACGTTTGAAGTGGAGTGTGATGCCTCTGGAATAGGCATAGGAGCAGTGCTAACCCAAGGAGGGAGACCAGTGGCATACTTCAGTGAGAAGCTAGGTGGTGCCTCACTGAACTACCCCACTTATGACAAGGAGCTCTATGCCCTTGTCCGAGCATTGGAGACTTGGCAGCATTACTTGCTGTCCAAGGAGTTTGTGATCCACACTGATCACGAGACTCTCAAACACCTCAGAGGGCAAACCAATCTCAAGAGGAGACATGCCAGGTGGATGGAGTTCATAGAGACCTTCCCGTACATCATCAAGTACAAGAAGGGCAAAGACAATGTGGTAGCCGATGCACTATCAAGGAGGTTTGCCTTGATATCAACCATGGAGGCAAAGGTCCTAGGATTCGAGCACATCAAGGATCTATACAAGGATGATCCTGACCTTGCTGAGAGCTACAAGGAGTGTAGCACAGGGAGTCATGGCAAATTCTACATCCATGAGGGATTTTTGTTCCGAGAAAGAAGGCTGTGCATACCACAAGGGTCACTAAGGGAGCTTATCATCCGAGAAGCTCATGGAGGAGGACTCATGGGCCACTTTGGTGTCGACAAGACCCTAGCAGTGGTCAAGGAGCACTTCTACTGGCCACACATCAAAAGGACAGTAGAAGCACATTGTGCAAGATGCATTACTTGCAAGAAGGCAAAGTCCCGAGTGCAACCTCACGGGTTGTATCTCCCACTGCCCATACCAACACATCCATGGGTGGACATCTCGATGGACTTTGTTCTAGGTCTGCCCAAGATCAACCACAAAGATGCAATCTTTGTAGTGGTGGACAGATTCTCCAAGATGGCACATTTCATCCCATGTGCCAATGTCAATGATGCCACACAAACAGCTGAGCTGTTCTTCAGGGAGATAGTACGGCTTCATGGAGTGCCAAGGACCATCGTATCAGACAGAGACACCAAATTCCTCAGCCATTTCTGGAGGACCCTTTGGAGAAAGCTAGGCACGAAGCTACTCTTCTCAACCACTTGCCATCCTCAAACCGATGGCCAAACTGAAGTTGTCAACAGGACACTATCAACTCTTCTCAGAACTACACTAGGGAAGAACCTAAAGACTTGGGTGGAGTGCCTGCCATTCATTGAGTTCGCCTACAACCGAGCCGTGCACTCAGCAACCAAGAAGACACCATTTGAAGTGGTATACGGTTTCAACCCTCTCACCCCATTGGAGCAAACACCACTGCCACCAGCTGAGATGACCAACCTCAACGGAGCATCCAAAGCAGAGTTCATAAGGAGGTTACACCAGAAGGTAGCAGAGAACTTGGAGAAGAGGACCGGACAGTACGTGACTCATGCCAACAAAGGAAGAAAGGAGGTGATCTTTCAACCAGGCGATTGGGTGTGGCTACACCTACGGCAGGAGAGGTTCCCAAACCTAAGGAGTTCCAAGCTAGCACCAAGAGGAGATGGACCATTCAGAGTGCTCGAGAGGATCAACAACAACGCCTACCGGATCGAGCTGCCAGGTGAGTTTAATGTGTCCAATACGTTCAATGTTACTGACTTGGCCCCTTTCCATGCAGATGATCCAGTTTTGAGGACAAAACCTACTGAAGAGGGAGGGAATGATGAGGACATCAGGTCGTACATCCAGCCAGGAGATCAGACTGGCCGACCAGGAAGCTTGCCCGAGACAGCAGGACCATCTGGCGCGCCTGCCGGACCGGACAGTACCGCCGGACCCTCGACCTATAGGACCAGACCGGTCAACATCGCCGGCGGAGAGGCCCAAGCTTCCGGCACACTTGGTGGGGACGTGAATGACACCGCCGGTCCCCCTGATGACACCGCCGACTCCGGGATCAACTTGGCCGGTCCTGAAGTCATTCCGGCCAGTACCGCGCACAATCCAGCCGGTACAGGCCATCCAGCCGAGTACACGCACACTTCCACTTCTACACAAGAGGACTCGGACCAAATGAGCTACCAGCTCCAGGACATGCACTTAGAGGAAGTATCTACACCAGTGGTACCTCCAGGAGCAATGACAAGAAGCAGATCAAGAGCACTCTTCCACAAATTCAGCTTATGGGTCGACAAGCTTCTAGAAGAAGAGCAGCTAAGGACAATGGGCCAGAAGAGCAAATTAGAGTCCAAAGGCTTCTCAACAACACAAGGAACATCAGAGACGTGGGCTTTAGTGGCAAGAGAGGTCAAGGCCCAAAGATACTTAACCCTACTCCAAGTCGAAGACTAGGAGCAAGGCGCATGCATGCCACAAGGACGGCCACTTTCCATTTCTTGGCCATGAGGTAAGATAAGGTAAGTTTACATTCGAATATATTTGCCTCTTTCTGTTTTGCAGGGTAGGATCTAGTTGTTTACATTTTTGAGTCAAAGACATTTTAGGAATAGGTCCTTTTTCGATTATACACTTTTGTATCTTTTCCTTTTGTGCACTTTTGTAAACTTTCCATTTTTCTTTATTTGAGTCGACCCTAGAAGGTCAAGCTGTCGAGCATATTAATAAGGCTCCTTCCAGCATTGTAGTTCGACAACCTTTTTGATTATTAATAAAGATCGAACTTTTTCCCTACAAGTTTTCTCTCAAGAGACTTGTGCGCTTAGAACCTAGTTGAGACCAGCCCTCCTAGCTCTAAGTTTGTGATTTATCACGAGGTTCATCACCCCTCGTGTGGTTCACTTCACCCTTCCATCTTTTACCAACCAGAAAACCCCTATCCAGAAGCCTAAGGTTGAGTTTCTCACCTAATCTTCTACAAACAGCCCACGCGCATACATCCTTGAATCAAGGCTTGTATCACTGTCGCACCACGAGGCGCTGTCTACGAGTCGGGTTGTTTGGGAATGCAGCCCCAATCGGGCGGTAAATTCCGTCCAAGGCTAAATATGGGCGAGAGACCGATAGCGAACAAGTACCGCGAGGTAGAGATGAAAAGGACTTTGAAAAGAGAGTCAAAGAGTGCTTGAAATTGTCGGGAGGGAAGCGGATGGGGGCCGGCGATGCGTCCCGGTCGGATGCGGAACGGAGTAATCCGGTCCGCCGATCGATTCGGGGCGTGGACCGACGCGGATTAAGGTGGTGGCCTAAGCCCGAGCTTTTGATACGCTCGTGGAGACGTCGCTGCCTTAATCGTGGTCTGCAGCACGCGCCTTTAACGGCGTGCCTCGGCATCTGCGTGCTCCGGGCGTCGGCCTGTGGGCTCCCCATTCGACCCGTCTTGAAACACGGACCAAGGAGTCTGACATGTGTGCGAGTCAACGGGTTAGTAAACCCGTAAGGCGCAAGGAAGCTGATTGGTGGGATCCCTAATGGGTGCACCGCCCACCGACCTTGATCTTCTGAGAAGGGTTCGAGTGTGAGCATGCCTGTCGGGACCCGAAAGATGGTGAACTATGCCTGAGCGGGGCGAAGCCAGAGGAAACTCTGGTGGAGGCCCGCAGCGATACTGACGTGCAAATCGTTCGTCTGACTTGGGTATAGGGGCGAAAGACTAATCGAACCATCTAGTAGCTGGTTCCCTCCGAAGTTTCCCTCAGGATAGCTGGAGCTCGGACGCGAGTTCTATCGGGTAAAGCCAATGATTAGAGGCATCGGGTGAAAGAATATTGAGATTATAGAGGAGAAATGTGAAGAATTGAATCTGAAAACTCAAAGAGAAGTATGAGAAAATGAGAAATGACTTAGACTTATGGAGAAGAATCTCCTAAGAGTTATATCATACATTGAGTCTTTACAGCCCTTTTATAGAGGATTTACAATGTGAACACAAAAGAAAACGAATTCAAACTTGTGGATGAGTTTGAATAGAGGAGGAGCCTGTCAACAACCAATGAGAAGAGAGGAGACAGCAGGCATGACTGTTTGGTGTGGTTGCCAAGGCTGTGTGCAGCATGGGCATGACTGTTTGGTGTGGTTGCCAAGACTGTGTGCAGCATGGGCATGACTGTTTGGTGTGGTTGCCATTGGCATGACTGTTTGGTGTGGTTGCCAAGACTGTGTGCAGCATGGGCATGACTTTTTCACCTTGATTCTTCTCCCAAGGTAGCTATTTAACCATTTCAACCATGTGGTTAATAATAACCCATCCTTTTTCATTTCCCTTGTTATTCAAACTGAATTTTCGTGCTCACACTTGCCTTGTAGGTCAAGATAGGTCTTATTTGATTTTCCTATGTCAATACTCCCCCTCAAGCTAAAGACTTTGGAATCACCCTAAAGTCTTAAGCTTGGGAACCCAAGGCAACACCTCATTAAAAACCTTATTAAGGAAAACCACTTGGGACAAAACCTTAATAAGGGAAAAAGAGTGTGTTGCTCTTGGATTAGGAGACCTTTGATCATGGGTGTGATAAATCAACAAGCCCAAGTTTGCTAAAGATGTTCTTGCAAACTTTGAGACTTGCTGCCTTTGTGAAGATGTCAGCTAGTTGGTCTTCACTCCTTGTATAACATGGCAGAATGGTTCCATCTTGAACTTTCTCCCTAACCTTATGGCAGTCGATCTCTATGTGCTTGGTCCTCTCGTGAAACACTGAGTTTGAAGCTATGTGAATGGCTGCCTGATTATCACAATGGAAGGTAATTGGCCCTGGTTGTGCAATACCGAAATCTTTCAAGAGTGCTTTGAGCCAAGTTACTTCATTTGTCAGCTTCCTCATAGCCCTATATTCTGCTTCAGCACTAGAACATGATACCACCTTCTGCTTCTTAGTCTTCCAAGTGACTAAGTTCCCACCAACGAAGGTGCAATACCCAGTGGTTGATTTCCTATCCACCCTATCACCAGCCCAATCCGCATCACAATACCCGACAATCTCAGTGTTCCCATTCTTGCCCATCCATATACCTTGACCAGGAGATCCTTTGATGTATCTAAGGATCCTTTCTACCATGCTCCAATGATATACAGTAGGCTTTTGCATATGTTGACTCACTTGATTCACAGCAAAACACAAGTCTGGTCGTGTGAGGGTGAGGTAGATCAGCTTCCCAACTAGTCTCCTATACTGAGAAACATCCTTAAATAACTCATCAGCTTTCTCCCCCTTTCCGTTGACCTTGTAGCCATCTTCAAGAGGAGTTTTGGCCGGTTTAGCCCCAAGCTTTCCCGTGTCTGTCAACAGATCAAGAGCATACTTTCTTTGGGATAGAAAGAGCCCTTCTTGAGACCGACACACTTCAATACCCAAGAAGTACTTCAACTCTCCAAGATCCTTGATGTCAAATGATCTGTTTAAGAAGGCCTTTGTGGACTGAATTCCTTCCTTATCATCTCCTGTGATGATAAGGTCATCCACATAAACCAAGACCGCCACGATTCCTTTGGAGTTTTGACGAGTGAACAAAGTATGATCTGAATGGGATTTCCTAAACCCATTATCAGTAAGTGTGGAGCTTAATTTGTGATACCAGGCCCTTGGTGACTGCTTCAACCCATATATTGCCTTCCTAAGTCTTAGAACCTGTCCCTCTTTGCAAAGATCTTCAAGGCGTGGTGGTGGAGTCATATACACTTCCTCTTCAAGTTCTCTTTGTAGGAATGCGTTCTTGACATCCATTTGCCATAAGTCCCAAGTAAGATTCGTAAATAGTGAAAGAACAACCCTTACAGTGTGTAGCTTAGCCACCGGTGCAAATGTATCAGTATAGTCCTCTCCGTATGTCTGAGAGAAACCTCTTGCAACTAGACGTGCCTTGTACCTTTCTATGTCCCATTGCTCTTATACTTGATGGTGAACACCCACTTGGAACTCACAGCCTTCTTGCCTTTGGGAAGTTCTTGTATATCCCATGTATGATTCCTTTCCATAGCTCCCTTCTCATCTCTTACTGCATCTAACCATTCTTTCTTGCTCTCAGCTTCTTCATAAGTCCTTGGAATCTGACTTTGTTCAATCTTTCCAAGGAATGCTTGATGACTAGATGGCAAGAGGTCAAGGGAACAAACAGCTTGTATGGGATGAGCCACGGCCTGGTTGTTGTAGAATACCCTAGTGTTCCTAAGTCTAGTACTCCTCCTTAAATGCTGAACAGGTGGTGCAGCCTCCTCTACAACCGTTTCCTCTTCCATTTGGTGAATAGGTTCCTCTATACCCACTTCCAAGTCGTCTTGTTCTTGATTTTGGGCCATAGCTTCTTCTTGGATTGGAGTTGGTTCTTGAGTTACCACCCCTTGTTCATTCTCTTGGGTATCTTGTGAACTACTTAAGGTTCTTGTTTCTTCGTGTCTTGAATCCTTTGGCAGATCATTTCCCAAATGATTCAAGAGAAACCTCAAACTCGTAGCCAAATCAGAAGGTGACCTTGAGAGATCCTTCAATCCTTCCCAATCTTTCTGATCATAATAGCTTTGTTCTTCTATGAACTTGACATCTCTAGACACATATGTCCTGTTGTTGCTCGGATCATAGCACTTATAACCCTTTTGTGTTGTCGAATATCCAAGGAACATACACTTGATGCTCTTTGCCTCCAACTTGTTTCTTAGATCACCTGGAACATACACAAAGCACACACACCCAAATACACGTAAATGATCAATGGAAGGTTTAGTTTTATTGAGTACCTCAAATGGGGATATATCTTGCAAGACTTTGGTTGGAATCCGATTGATGAGGTAGCAAGCAACCAAGACTGCATCTCCCCAAAAACTTTTAGGAACATTGGTATGAAACATCATGGATCTTGCTACTTCCATTAAGTGTCGGTTCTTCCTTTCAGCAACTCCATTTTGTTGTGGTGTGTGTGGACAGCTAGTTTGATGTAGTATTCCATGTTTGTTTAGATGAGCTTTGAATCTTTGACTTGTGTATTCCCCTCCATTATCTGATCTTAACACTTTGATCTTGGCATTGAATTGATTAGTAACATAATTATGAAAGTTTATAAATGCCTCATAAACCCTATCTTTAGATGGAAGTAATGTAACCCATGTATATTTCGATTTCTCATCTATAAAGGTCACAAAGTATTTATTCCTATCTCTAGACATGTAAGGTGAGGTCCAAACATCGGAATGTACTAAATCAAAGCAATGCTCATAAATTGTAGACGATTTAGGGAAAACAACACGACAATGTTTGCCAAGGATACAAGCCTCACAAACTGAGTGATCATAAGCGACATTAGGAATTATTAAGCTTAAAGCACGAGCATGAGGATGTCCTAATCTAGCATGCCATAAGACATCTTTATTAGCAAAAACACAGGATTTGAAAGCTAAGGAATCCAAATTGCTTGGAGGGTCTTCAAGAACATAGAGCTCATCTTGAGTTACACCACCTCCAAGTATCTTACCACTCTTAATATCCTGAAAGTAAACATTGTTAGGCCCAAATGTAACATTGCAATTGAGGTCTTTAGTAGCCTTTTTGACAGAAACTAGATTAGACTTAAATTTAGGTACAAAGAATGCATTAGTTTCTTTGTCAAATAGTCTTAATTTTCCGGTTCCTTCAATTGGAATACCCTTACCATCAGCTATAGTTACTTGTCCTAGACATGGTTCAATGTTCTTTAACAACCTAGCATTGCTAATCATATGGTGAGAAGCACCTGAATCCACTACCAACTTATGATCTGGTTTATCAAGCGATTTATGGGAGTAGAGTGTGATACCGGAGAGTTTGAGGCATAGGCCTTGATGAGATCCTCCAAGTCACTCTTCTTAACATACTCCATGGATACATTCATAGCTAGCTCCCCTCCTTGGTTGGATGAACTTGCCGGTTCAGTCGCAACCATTTGAGAGATGTTAGCCTTTGAATCCTTGAACCGGTTTGGCTTGAGATGAGGATGAAGTATCCAGCACTTGTCCTTGATGTGGCCATTCCTCTTACAATGCTCACACATCACACTCTTCCTATCCTCTTGCTTAAACACGCTTTTGTTGGCCATGACTAGTTCTCCTTTACCACCAAACAAACCAATGTTGCCTTGCTCCCTTTGAATCCGTGAGCACACCTCTTCGAAATCAGGGAGTTTTGGCTCTCTCAGGATGGACTTAATCACATCCTTAAAGGCTGGATTTAGGTTGAGAAGGAGCCCAAATATCTTGTCTTGTTCCTTCCTTTCATTAAGCACCTTTGGATCCATAGAACTTGGTCTCAACATGTCAAGCTCGGACCATGTTGACTGGAACTTGCCCAGGAATTTTGTGAACTCCATATCCTCTTGGTGTAGATCATTGAGAGCCTTCTTAACCTCATACACACGGCTGAGGTTTGAAACATCCCCATACACCCTCTTGAGAGTGTCCCAAAGAGACTTGGCAGTTTCACAATGTGAATAAGCTTCAAGAATGGATGGGTCCAATGAATTTTGGAGGAATCCAAGGACTGATTGATCTTCTTGGAACCACCTAGCTTCTTCTTTTCTTGTTGCCTCATCCTTCTTCTCCTTTGGATCATCTATAGATGGAGTATTATCCTCCAAGATGTGATTCCAAAGTCCTTTGCCACAAATGGCTGTCTTGATGGTTCTTGACCATAATGTGTAGTTCAAGCCTTTGAGAACTACTGCTATCACCGTAGGTTTCAGGCTGGAACTAATTTGAACTGTATCCTCCATTGTTAGGCTTTGAAGAGCTCAAAGGAAGCAGCTTTTATGGTTGAATGAAACCGTGAGTTTTTAGTCTAAAGACTGAGAGATTTTTGACAGAATTTTAGATTAGAAACTGAGAGATTTGAGTAGAAAAGATAAGAGAATGATCTTATGCTCTGATACCATGAAAAAATATTGAGATTATAGAGGAGAAATGTGAAGAATTGAATCTGAAAACTCAAAGAGAAGTATGAGAAAATGAGAAATGATTTAGACTTATGGAGAAGAATCTCCTAAGAGTATATTATACATTGAGTCTTTACAGCCCTTTTATAGAGGATTTACAATGTGAACACAAAAGAAAAACGAATTCAAACTTGTGGATGAGTTTGAATAGAGGAGGAGCCTGTCAACAACCAATGAGAAGAGAGGAGACAGCATGGGCATGACTGTTTGGTGTGGTTGCCAAGACTGTGTGCAGCATGGGCATGACTGTTTGGTGTGGTTGCCAAGACTGTGTGCAGCATGGGCATGACTTTTCCACCTTGATTCTTCTCCCAAGGTAGCTATTTAACCATTTCAACAATGTGGTTAATAATAACCCATCCTTTTTCATTTCCCTTGTTATTCAAACTGAATTTTCGTGCTCACACTTGCCTTGTAGGTCAAGATAGGTCTTATTTGATTTTCCTATGTCAATATGCTGCTTGTTGAGAAAAGCTTTACAAATGAAGCACAATGCATGGCATCACGCAGTTCGGGATAGATTGGATTACTTGGAGGCATTTTCGTAGCTATTTTGGTCTTACATTTTGTCACATTATAGAATATTTAGCTAACTTAGTGTCGGTGTTGGACTCCTGTCATTCTGAACTCTAAATAGAAAGTTATGGACAATTTAGTGCGGACATGTCAAGTTTATCAGCAAATTAAATTTATAATTCTAAACTGATCATTGGTGCTCATTGAGCAAAGGTTTGAAGCTAAAGCATAATCCAAGACATCTCGCAGTTTGGGATACATTGGATTATTGGAGTCAATACTGTATCTCTTTCACTCTCAAATGTTGTCACAATATGGAAAACTGATCTAGATTAATGTGGGTACTGGATTCATGTTAGTTTGATCTCTAAATCAAATGTTAAAGACAATTTAGTGCGGACATGTCAAGTTGATCATCATGTTAAAATTTTATAGATTAATGTGGGCATCACACAGTTTGAGATAGATTGGATTACTTAGAAGCTTTGTTGTAGTTCTTTAAGTCTTAAATTTTATAACAATATAGAAAAGTGAGGTAGCTTAACATGGTCATTTGATTCGTGTAATTCTGAACTCTAAATCAAAAGTTACTGACGATTTAGTGCGGACATGTGAGGTAAATCAACCAGTTAAATGATAATTGTAAACTGATCATTGGTGCTTCTTGAGTAAAGGCCTATAAATGAAGCATAATGCATGGCATCACGCGGTTTGGAATACATTGGATTACTTGAAAACTTTGTCGTAGCTGTTTCAAAGGGAAATGTTGTCACAATATTAAAATGATCGTTCTAAACTGATCATTGGTGGTACTTGAGCAAAGGTTTACAAATGAAGCATAATGCATGGCATCACGCAGTTTGGGATAGATTGGATTACTTGGAGGCGTTGTTGTAGCTATTTTTGTCTTGCCTTTTGTTACAATGCAGAATATTCAGGTAGATTAACGTGGGTGTTGGATACGTGTCATTCGGCACTCTAAATCAAAAGTTACGGACAATTTAGTGCTGACATGTCAAGATTACCAGCTAGTTAAATTAATCATTCTAAACTGATCATTAGTGCTCATTGAGCAAAGGTTTACAAATGAAGCATAATGCATGGCATCCCGCAGTTTGGGATACATTGGATTACTTGGAGGCTTCGTGGTAGCTCTTTCAGTTTCAAATGTTGTTATAGTATAGAAAATTAAACTACATTAACATGGGTGTTAGATTCATATCAGGTTGCGCTCTATATCAAATGTTAAAGACAATTTAGTGCGGATATGTCAAGTTGATCAGCTAGTTAAAATGATCATTCTAAACTGATCATTGGTGCTCATTGAGTAAAGGCTTATAAATGAACCATAATGCAGGGCATCACGCAATTTGGGATAGATTGGATTACTTGGGTGCTTTGTCATAGCTATTTCGTTATTAAATGAAAAGCTACAGAGAATTTAGTGCGGACATGTCAAGTTTATCAGCTAGTTATATTGATCTTTCTAAATTGATCATTTTAAACTGATCATTGGTGTTCATTGAGCAAAGGTTTACAAATAAAGCATAAGCCATGGCATCCCGCAGTTTGGGATACATTAGATTACTTGGAGGGATTTTCGTAGCTATTTTGGTCTTATTTTTTATCACAATATAGAAAATTGAGGTAGCTTAATGTGGGCGTTGGATTCATGGCATTCTTAACTCTAAATCAAAAGTTATGGATGATTTAATGCGGACATGTCAAGTTGATCGACCAGTTAAAGTGATCATTCTAAACTCATCATTGGTGCTCCTTAAGTAACTCTTAGAAATGAAGCATAATGCCTGGTATCACAAAATTTGGGATGTATTGGATTAGTTGGAGGCTTTGCCGTCGCTTTTTCGCTCTTAATTTTCGTCACAATATATAATATTGAGCTAGTTTAACATAGGCATTGGATTTGTGTCATTCGGTACCATAACGCATGGCATCACACAATTTGAGATAGATTGGATTACTTGGAGGCTTTTTCGTCTCTATATTGGTATTAAATTTTATCAAAGTATAGAATATTGAGCTAGCTTAATGTGGGTGTTGGATTCGTGTCGTTCTGAATTCCAAATCAAAAGTTACGGAGGATTTTGTGCAGACATGATAAGTTTATCAGATAGTTAAATTGATCATTATAAACTGATCATTGGTGCCATTGAGCAAAGGTTCACAAATAAAGCATAATTGTGAACCTTTAACTATTGATTTATAGTTCAGAATGACACTGAATCCAATGCCCACATTAAGCTAGCTGAATTTTCAATATTGTGACAACATTTAAAACTGAAAGAGCTACGACAAAGCCTCAAAGTAATACATTTTATCCCAAACTGCGTGATGCCACCCATTATTCGTCATTTATATAAGTCTTTACTACAGGATCACCAATGATGAGTTGAAAATGATCGTTTTAAATTGCTGATATATCACTTGACATGTCCGCACTAAATTGTCTGTAACTTTTGATTAATAACTCAGAATGACCCGAATCCAATGCCCACGTTAACCTAGCTCAATTTTCAATATTGTGATAACATTTAATACTGAGAGAGCTACGACAAAGCCTCCAAATAATCTAATGTAACCCAAACTTCGTGATGCAATGCATTATTCTTCATTTATATGCCTTTACTCAATAAGCATCAATGATCAGTTTATAATGATTATTTTAACTCCCCGATCAATTGACATGTCCGCACTAAATCATCTGTAACTTTTTTAGAGCTCAAAATGACATGAATCCAACGCCCACGTTAAGCTAGCTGAATTTTCAATATTGTGACAACATTAGTGACTGAAAGAGCTACGACAAAGCCTCCAAGTGATCCAATGTATCCCAAATTATGTGATACCATGCATTATGCTTCATTTATAAGCTTTTACTCAAGGAGCACCAATGATCAGTTTAGAATGATCAGTTTAACTGGCCGATCACTTGACATATCCGCACTAAATCATCGTAGCTTTTGATTTAGAGTTCACAATGACACTGAATCCATTGCCCACGTTAAGCTAGCTGAAATTTCTATTTTGTGACAACATTTGAGACTGAAAAAGCTACGACAAAGCCTCAAAGTACTACAATGTATCCCAAACTGCGCGATGCCATGCATTATGCTTCTTTTATAAGCCTTTACTCAAGGAGCACCAATGATCAGTTTAGAATGATCATTTTAACTCGTCGATCACTTGACATGTTTGCACTAAATCACTTGTTTCTTTTGATTTAGAGTTCAGAATGTCACGAATCCAACGCCCAGGTTAAGCTAACTCAATTCTAAATATTGTAGCAACATTTGAAACTGAAAGAGCTACGACAAAGCCTCCAAGTAATGTATCCCAAATTGCGTGATGGCATAGATTATGCTTCGTTTATAAGCCTTTATTCAAGGAGCACCAATAATCAAGTTAGAATGATCATTTTAACTAGTTTATCAAGTTGAGATGTCCGCGCTAAATTGTCTATAACATTTGAATTAGAGCTCATAATGACACGAATCCAATGCCCATATTAAGCTAGCTCAACGTTTTATATTGTGACAACATTTAATACTGAAAGAGCTACGACAAAGCCTCCAATTAATACAATGTATTCCAAACAGTGCGATGTCACGCATCATTTTTCATTTATAAGCCTTTACTAAAGGAGCAGCAATGATGACTTTAGAATCATCATTTTGACAGTCCGATCACTTGACATATCCGCAATATGTCGTCTGTAACTTTTGATTAGGAGCTAAGAATGACACGAATCCAATACCCACGTTAAGCTAGCTTAATTTTCTATATTGTGACAACATTAAACACTAAAAGAGCTAGAACAAAGCCTCCAAGTAATCCAATGTAACCCAAACTTCGCGATGTCATGCATTATTCTTCATTTACAACCCTTTACTCAAGGAGCACCAATGATCAGATTAGAATGATCATTTTAACTGGCCGATCACTTGACATGTCCACACGAAATCATCTGTAAGTTTTGATTTCGAGTTTAGAATGACACGATTTCAACGCCCATGTTAAGCTAGCTCAATTTTCAATATTTTGACAACATTTGAGAGTCAAAGAGCTACGAAATGGCCTCCAAGTAATCCAATGTATCCCAAACTGCGTGACGAAATGCATTATGCTTCATTTATAAGCCTTTACTCAAGGAGCACTGGCGAACAGTTTAGAATTATCATTTTAACTAGCTGATCAGCTTGATACATCCACACTAAATCGACTTTAGCTTTTCATTTAGAGCTCAAAATGACATGATTCCAACGCCCATGTTATGCTAGCTCAATTTCCCATATTGCCACAACATTTGAGACTTAAAGAGCTACTAGAAAATCTCCAAGTAATCCAATGTGTCCCAAACTGCGTGATGCCATGAATTATGCTTCATTTATAAGCCTTTACTCATGGAGCACCAATTTTCAGTTTAGAATGATCATTTTAACTATACGATCAACTTGACATGTCCGCACTAAGTCGTCCATAACTTCTGATTTAGAGTTTAGAATGACACGAATCCAACGCCCACATTATGCTAGCTCAGGTTTCTATACAGTGACAACATTTAAGACTTAAAGAGCTACGACAAAGCCTGCAAGTAATCCAATGTATCTCAAACTGCGTGATGCCATGCATTATGCTTCATTTATAAGCTTTTACTAAAGGAGCACCAATGATCAGTTTAGAATCCTTTTACCTAGCCCACCACTTGACATGTACGCACTAAATCGTCTATAATTTTTGGTTTAAAGTTCCGAATGACACGATTTCAACACCCACGTTAAGCTAGCTCAATATTCCATATTGTGACAACAATTGAGACTGAAAGAGGTATGAAAAAGCCTCCAAGTAATCCAATGTATCCCAAACTGCATGATGCCATGCATTATGGTTCATTTATAAGCCTTTACTAAAGTAGAACCAATGATCAGTTTAGAATGATCATTTAAACTAGCTGATCAACTTGACATATCCACACTAAATCGTCTTTAACTTTTGATTTAGGGTTCAAAATGACATGAGTCCAACACCAACGTTAAACTAGCTCAATTTTCCATATTCGGACAACATTTGACACTGGAAGAGCTACGAAAAAACCTCCAAGTAATCCAATGTATCCCAAACTGTGTGATGCCCTGCATTATGCTTCATTTATAAGCCTTCACTCAAGGAGAACCGATAAACAGTTTAGAAATGATCATTTTAACTAGCTGAACAACTTGAAACATCCACACTAAATTGTCTTTAACTTTCGATTTAGAGCTCAAAATGACATGAGTCAACCGCCAACGTCTAGCTAGCTCAATTTTCCATATTGTGAAAACATTTGAGACTGAAAGAGCTACTAAAAAGTCTCCATGTAATCCAATGTATCACAAGCTTTTACTCAATGAGCACCGATGATCCGTTTAGAATGATCATTTTAACTAGCTGATCAACTTGACATGTCTGCACTAAATCCTCTTCAACTTATCTTTTAGAGCTCAAAATGACATGAGTGCAACACCCACGTTAAGCTAACTCAGTTTTCCGGAATGTGACAATATTTGAGACTAAAAACGCTACTACAAAGCCTCCAAGTAATCCAATGTATGCCAAATTTCGTGATGCCATGAATTATGCTTCATTTATAACCCTTTACTCAAGGAGCACTAATGATCAGTTTAGAATGATCATTTTAACTGGACGATCAACTTGACATGTACGCACTAAGTTGTCCATAACTTCTGATTTAGATTCATAATGACACGAATCCAACACGCACGTTAAGCTAGCTCAGTTTTCTATATTGTGACAACATTTGAGACTTAAAGAGATACAACAAAGCCACCAAGTAATTCAATCTATCCCAAACTGCGTGATGCCATGCAATATGCTTCATTTATAAGCCTCAACTCAAGTAGCACCAATAATAAGTTTAGAATGACCATTTTAAGTGGACGATCAACTTGACATATCTGCACTAAATCCTCCGTAACTTTGGATTTAGAGTTCAGAATGACACGATTCAAATACCCACGTTACGTTAGCTCAGTTTTCTATATCGTGACAACATTTGAGACTTAAAGAGCTACGACATAGCCTCCAAGTAATCCAATCTTTCCCAAACTGTGTGATTCCATGCATGCTTCATTTATAAGCCCTTACCCAAGGAGCACCAATGATTAGTTTAGAATGATCATTTTAACTGGGCGATAACTTGACATGTCCTCACAAAATCGTCTAAGACTTTTGAATTAGAGTGCTGAATGACACGAGTTCAATGCCCACGTTTAGCTAGCTTAATTTTCTATATTGTGATAAGAGTTAAGATCGAAATAGCTACAACAAAGTTACCAAATGATAAAATTTATTCCAATGTGTGTGACACCATTGTGATTTAGACTGGCCGATCACTTGACATGAGTCCTCACTAAATCGTCTTTCACTTTTGATTCAGAGTTCAAAATGACATGAGTCCAACCCGCACGTTAAGCTACATCTATTTTCCATATTGTGACAACATTTGAGACTGAAAGAGATACTACAAAGCCCCCAAGTAATCCAATGTACTCCAAACTTTGGGATGCCTTGAACTATGCTTCATTTATAAGCCTTTACTCAAAGAGCACCAATGATGAGTTTAGGATGATCATTTTAACTAGTTGATACTCTTGACATGTACGCTCTAAATTGTCTTAAAGTTTTGACTTAGAGCTCAAAATAACATGAGTCCAACGCCCATGTTAAGCTAGCTCAATTTTCCATATTGTGACAATATTTGAGACTGAAAGAGCTACGAAAAATCCATCACGTAATCTAATGCATCCCAAACAGCGTGATGCCATGCATTATGGTTCACTTATAAGCCTTTACTCAAGGAGAACCAATGATCAGTTTAGAATGATGAGTTTAGGATGATCATTTTAACTAGTTGATGAACTTGACATGTACGCTCTAAATCCACTTAAACTTTTGACTTAGAGCTCAAAATAACATTAGTCCAACGCCAATGTTAAGCCAGCTCAAATTTCCATATTATGACAATATTTGAGACTGAAAGAGCTACGAAAAATCCATCACGTAATCCAATGCATCCCAAACAGCGTGATGCCATGCATTATGGTTCACTTATAAGCCTTTACTCAAGGAGAACCAGTGATCAGTTTAGAATGATCATTTTAACTGGACAATCAACTTGACATGTCCGCACTAAGTCGTGCGAAACTTCTGATTTAGAGTTCAGAATGGGACGAATCCGACCCCCACGTTAAGCTAGCTCAGTATTCTCTACTGTGACAATATTTGAGACTTAAAGAGCTACGACAAAGCACCAATGATCAGTTTAGAATGATCATTTTAACTGGCAGATCACTTTACATGTCTGCACTGAAGCGTCCTTAACTTTTGATTTAGAGTGCAGAATGACACGAATTCAATGCCCACGTTTAGCTAAGTCAATTTTTCTATATTGTGAAAAAAGTTAAGACCGAGATAGATACGACAAAGTTACCAAGTAATCAAATCTATCCTATATATGTCATTCCATGTATTATGCTTCATTTATAAGCCTTTACTACAGGACCACCAATGCTCAGTTTTGAATGATCATTTTAAGTAGCTGATCAACTTGACATGTCCGCAATAAATTGTCTTTAACTTTTGATTGAGAGCTCAAAATGACATGAGTCCAACGCCAACATTAAGCTAGCTCAATCTTCCATATTTTGACAACATATGACAGTGAAAGAGCTACGAAAAAGCCTCCAATAAATCCATTGTGTCCCAAACTACACGATACCATGCATTATGCTTTATTTATAAGCCTTTACTCAAGGAGAACCAGTGATCAGCTTAGAATAATCATTTTAACTAGAATGACACGATTTTAACGCCCATGTTAAGCTAGCTCAATTTTCCATATTGTGACAATATTTGAGACTGAAAGAGGTACAAAAAAGCTTCCAAGTAATCCAATTTATCCCAAACTGCTTGATGCAATGCACTATACTTCATTTATAAGCCTTTAATCAAGGAGCACGAATTATCAATTTAGAATGATCATTTTAACTGGCCAGTCAACTTGACAGGTCCGCTCTAAATCTTTAGTAACTTTTGAATTAGAGTTCAAAATTACACAAATCTAACACTCACGTTAAGTTAGCTCACTTTTCTATATTGTCATAAAATTTAATATCCAAATAGCTAAGACAAAGCCTACAAGTAATTCAATCTATCCAGAACTGTGCGATGCTATGCATTATGTGCTTCATTTATACCCCTTTACTCAATGAGCACCAATGATCATTTTAACTAACTGATAAACTTGACATGTCCACACTAATCATTTTTAACTTCTGATTTAGAGCTAAAAATTACATGAGTCCAATGCCCACGTTAAGCTAGCTCAATTTTCCATACTGTGACAACATTTGAGAATGAAAGAGCTACTACAAAGCCTCCAAGTAATCAATGTATCCCAAACTGCGTGATGCCATTAATTATGCTTCATTTATAAGCCTTTACTCAAAGAGCACCAATGATCAGTTTAGGATGATCATTTTAACTAGCTGATCCACTTGACATATCTACACAAAATTGTATTTATTTTTTCATTTAGAGCTCAAAATGACATGAGTCCAACACTTATGTTATGCTAGCTCAATATTGCATAAGGTGACAACATTTGAGACTGAAAGAGCTAGTACAAAGCCTCCAAGTAATCCAATGTATCCCAAATTGCATGATTCCTTGAATTATGCTTCATTTATAAGCCTTTACTCAAGGAGCACCAATGATCAATTTAGGATGATCATTCTATCTAGCTGATCAACTTGACATGTCTGCACTAAATCCTCTTTAACTTTGACTTAGAGCTCAACAGGACATGAGTCCAACGCCCATGTTAAGCTAGCTCAATTTTCCATATTGTGACAACATTTGAGACTGAAAGAGCTACCAAAAAGCCTCAACGTAATCCAATGTATCCCAAACTGCGTGATGTCATGCATTATACTTCACGTATAAGCCTTTCCTCAAGGAGCACCAATGATCATTTTAGAATTATCATTTTAACTAGCTGATGAACTTGACATGTCCACACTAAATTGTCTTTATCTTCTTATTTAGCGCTCAAAATGACATGAGTCCAACACCCATGTTAATCTAGCTCAATTTTCCATATTGTGACAATATTTGAGACTGAAAGAGCTACTATAAAGCCTCCAAGTAGTCAGATGAATCCCAAACTCCGTGATGCCATGAATTATGCTTCATTTATAAGCTTTTACTTAAGGACCACCAGTGATCTATTTAGAATGATCATTTAACTATCTGATCAACTTGACATGACTACAAAATATCCTCTTTAACTTTTGATTTAGAGCTCAAAGTCCAACGCCCATGTTAAGCAAGCTCAATTTTCCATATTGTTGCAACATTTGAGACAGAAAGAGCTAGTACAAAGCCTCCAAGTAATCCAATGTATCCCAAACTGCATGATGCCATGAATTATGCTTCATTAATAAGCCTTTACTCAAGGAGCGCCAATGATCTGCTTAGAATGATCATTTTAACTGGACGATCAACTTGACCTATCCTCACTAAGTCGTCTGTAACTTATGATTTAGAGTATCAAATGACACGAATCCAACACCCACTTTATGCTAGCTAAATTTTCCATATTGTGACAACATTTGAGACTGAAAGCGCTACGAAAAAGCATCCAAGTAATCCAATGTATTTCAAATCACGTGATGCCATGAATTATGCTTCATTTATAAGCCTTTACTCAAGGAGCACCAATAATGTGTTTAGAATGATCATTTTAACTAGCTGATCAACTTGACATGTCTACAAAATATCATCTTTAACTCTTGATTTAGAGCTCAATATGACATGAGTCAAACGCCCATGTTAAGCTAGCTCAATTTTCCATACTTTGACAACATTTGAGATAGAAAGAGCTAGTACAAAGCCTCTATGTAATCCAATGTATCCCAAACTGCATGATGCCATGAATTATGCTTCATTTATAGGCATTTACTCAAAGAGAACTAATAATCAGTTTATAATGATCATTTTAACTGGACGATCAACTTGACATGTCCGCATTAAGTCGTCTGTAACTTCTGATTTAGAGATTAGAATAACACGAATCCAACGCCCACGTTAAGCTAGCTCAGTTTTCCATATTGTGACAACATTTGAGACTTAGAGAGATACGAAAGAGCCTCCAAGTAATCCAATGTATCCCAAACTGGGTGATGCCATGCATTATGCCTCATTTATAAGTTTTTAATCAAGTAGCACCAATGATCAGTTTAGAATGATCATTTGACTAGTTGATCAACTCTACTTGTTCACAGTAAATCGTTTTTAACATTTGATTTAGAGCTCAAAATGAAATGAGTCCATCACCAACGTTAAGCTAGCTCAACTTTTTCCAAATTGTGACAACATTTGAGACTGAAAAAGCTACGAAAAGTCTTCAAGTAATCCAATGTATCCCAAACTACGTGATGCCATGCATTATACTTCATTTATAAGCAATTACTAAAGAAGCACCAATGATCAGTTTAGAATGATCATTTTAACTAGGTGATCTACTTGACATGTCTGCACTAAATCGTTTTAAACTTTTGATTTAGAGCTCAAAATAACATGAATCCAACGCCCACGTAAAGGTAGCTCAATTTTCCATACTGTGACAACATTTGGGACTGAAAGACCTACTACATAGCCTCCAAGTAATCCAATGTATCCCAAACTTCCTGATTCCATGAATTATCCTTCATTTATAAGCCTTTACTCAATGAGCACCAATGATCAGTTTAGAATGATCATTTGAACTGGATGATCAACTTGACATTTCCGCACTAAGTCATCTATAACTTCTGATTTAGAGTTCAGAATGACACGAATGCAACGCCCATGTTTAGATAGCTCAAATTTCCATATTGTGACAACATTTGAGACCGAAATACCTATGAAAAAGCCTCCAAATAATCCAATGTATCCCGAACTGCATGATGCCATGCATTATGCTTCATTTATAAGCATTTACTGAATGAGCATTAATGATCAGTTTAGAATGATCAGTTTAACTAGCTGATCAACATGACATGTCTACACTAAATGGTCTTTAACTTTTGATTTAGAGCTCAAGATGACATAAGTCCAAATCAATCATTAAGCTAGCTCAATATTCCATATTGTGATAACATTTGAGATTAAAAGAGCATCGAAAAAGCCTCCAAGTAATCCAATGTATCCCAAACTGCGTGATGCCATGCATTATGTTTCATTTATAAGCCTTTACTCAAGGAGAAGAAATGATTAGTTTAGAATGATCATTTTAACTTTCCGATTGACTTGACATGTTTGCACTAAATCTTATTTAACTATTGGTTTAGACTTCATAACGACATGAATCCAACGCCGATGTTCATCTAGCTGAATTTTCAATATTTTGACAACATTTGAGACAGAAAGAGCTATGACAAAAGCCTCCAAGTAATCCGATGTATCCCAAACTACGTGATGCCATGCATTATGCTTGATTTATAAGCCTTTAGTGAAAGAGCATTAATGATAAGTTTAGAATGATAATACTAACTGGCCGATCACTTGACATGTCCGCACTAAATCGTCCAAAATTTTGATTTAGAGTTAAGAAGGACACGACTCAAACGTCAAAGTAAAGCTAGCACAATTTTCTATATTGGAATTATATTTGAGAGTGAAAGAGATACGATAAAGCCTCCAAGTAATCCAACGTATCCCAAATTCCGTGATGTTATGCACAATGCTTCATTTATAAGCCTTTACTCAAGGGCACAAATGATCAATTTTGAATGATCATTTTAACTAGCCGGTCAACTTGACATGTCTTTACTAAATCCTCCGTTTACTTTAGATTTAAAAATCAAAGTGACACGAATCCAACGCAAAGGATTAATCTAGCTCAATTTTCTATATTGTGACAACATTTGAGACTGAAAGAGCAACGACAAAGCCTCCAAGTAATCCAATGTCTCCCAAACTGCATGATGCCATGCATTATGCTTCAATTTATAAGCCTTTACTCAAGTTGTATCAATGATCACTTTAGAACGATCATTTTAACTGGCCGATCAACTTCACATGTCCTCACTAATTTGTCTGTAACTTCTGATTTAGAGTTCAGAATGACATGAATCCAATGCCCACATTAAGCTAGCTCAGTTTTCTATATTGTGACAACATTTGAGACTTAAAGAACTATGACAAAGCCTCCACGTAATCCAATCTATCCCAAACTGCATGATGCCATGCATTATGCTTCATTTCTAAGCCTTTACTCAAGGAGCACCAATGATCAGTTTAGAATAATCATTTTAATTGGTTGATCACTTGAAATTTCCGCACTAAATCATCCGTAACTTTGGATTTACAATGCAGGATGATAGGAATTCAATGCGCACGTTTAGCTAGCTCAATTTTCTATATTGTGATAAAAGTTAAGACCGAAATAGCTATGACAAAGTTACCAAGTAATAAAATATACCCCAATGTATGTGATTCCATGCATTATGCTTCATTTATAAGCCTTTACTTAAGGACAACTAGTGATCAGTTTAGAACACTCATTTTAACTAGTTATACAACTTGACATATCCGCACAAAATCGTGTTTAACTTTAGATTTTGAGCTCAAAATGACATTAGTCCACTGCCCATATTAAGCTATCTCAATTTTCCATATTGTGGCAATATTTGAAAGTAAAAGAGCTACGAAAAACCCTCCAAGTAATCCAATGTATCACACATTGCGTGATGCCATGCATTATGTTTCATTTATAAGCCTTTTCTCAAGGAGCAGCAATGATCAGTAAAGAATGATCATTTTAACTTGCCGATCAACTTGACATTTCCATACTAAATCATCTTTAACTTTTGGTTTAGACTTAATAATGACATAAATCCAAAGTCCATGTTAATCTAGCTCAATTTTCAATATTGTGACAACATTTGAGACTGAAAGAGCTACGACAAAGCCTCCAAGTAATCCAATGTATCCCAAACTGCGTGATGCCATGCATTATGCTTTATTTAAATGCCTTTACTCAAGGAGCACCAACGATCAGTTTAGAATGATCATTTTAACTATCTGATGAACTTGACATGTCCACAATAAATCGTGTTTAACTTTTGATTTAGAGCTCAAAATGAAATAAGGACAACGCCAACGTTAAACTAGCTCAATTTTCCATATTGTGAAAATATTTGAGACTGAAAGAGCTATGAAAAGCCTCCAAGTAATCCAATGTATCCCAAACTGCGTGATGCCATGCATTATGCTTCATTTATAAGCCTTTACTTAAGAACCACCAATGATCAGTTTAGTATGATCATTTTAACTAGCTAATGAACTTGACATGTCCGCACTAAATCGTTTTTAGCTTTTGATTTAGAGCTCAAAATGACATGAGTCCAACGCCCACGTTAATCTAGCTCAATTTTCCATGTTGTGATAACATTTGAGACTAAAATAGCTACTCAAAGCCTCCAAGTAATCTAATGTATCCAAACTTCGTGATTCCATGAATTATGCTTCATTTATAAGCCTTTATCTCAAGGAGCACCAATGATCAGTTTAGAATGATGATTTTAACTAGATGATCAACTTGACTTGTTCGCACTAAGTCTAAACCAGATGTTAAGTTGATCGGCAAGTTAAAATGATCATTCTTAACTGATCATTGTTGCTCATTGAGAAAAGGCTTATAAATGAAACATAATGCATGGCATCCCGCAGTGTGTGAAACATTGGATTACTTGGAGGCTTTTTCGTAGCTCTTTTACTTTTAAATGTTGCCCCAATATGGAAAATTGAGGTAGCTTAACATGGAGGCAGTAGATTCATGTCGTTTTGAGCTTTGGGGCAAACGCTAACAACGATTTAGTGTGGACATGTCAAGTTGATCACCTAGTTAAAATGATCATTCTAAACTGATCATTGATGTCATTGAGCAAAGGTTTAGAGATGAAGCATAATGCATGGCATCACGCAGTTTGGGATGGATTGGATTACATGGAGGCTTTGTCGTAGCTATTTCAGTCTAAATTTTTTTCACAACATAGAAATTGTGCTAGGTTAACGTGGGCGTGGGATTCGTGTCATTCTGAACTCTACATCAAAAGTTACGAATGATTTAGTGCGGACAAGTCAATTTTATCGACTCGTTAAATTCATCATTGTAAACAGATCATTGGTGCTCATTAAGAAAAAGTCAATTTTATCGGCTCGTTAAAGGCTTCAAGTAATCCAATGTATCCCAAACAGCGTGATGCCATGCATTATGCTTCATATATAAGCCTTTACTCAAGTTGCACCAATAATCAATTTCGAATGATCATATTAACTGGCCGATCAACTTGACATGTCCTCACTCAATCGTTCGTAACTTTTGATTTAGCATTCAGAATGACACGAATCCAATGCCCATGTTAAGCTAGCTCAATTTTCCATATTGTGAAAAAATATAAGCCCGAAATAGCTACGACAAAACCTCCAAGTAATCAAATCTATCCCAAAATTCCGTAACTTTTGATTTAGAGTTCAGAATGACACAAATCCAACGCCCACGTTAAGCTAGTACAATTTTCTATGTTGTCAAAAAAATTTAGACCAAAATAGCTACGACAAAGGCTCCAAGTAATCGAATCCATCCCAAACTGCGTGATGCCATGCATTATGCTTCATTACTAAACCTTTGCTCAATGTCACCAATGATCAGTCTAGAATGATCATTTTAACTAGCTGATCAACTTGACATGTCCCCACTAAATCGTCGTTAACCTTTGCCCCAGAGCTCAAAACGACATGAATCCAACGACATAAACCCAAAACGACACTAAATCGTAGGCTAGCCACAATTTCCGATATTGTTACAACATTATCTACCATAAAGCCTTCAAGTAATCCAATGTATCCCAAACTGCTTGATGCCATGCATTATGCTTCATTTATAAGCCATTACTCAAGGAGTACCAATGATCATTTTAACTCGCCGATCAACTTGACATGTCCGCACTCAATCGTCCGTCACTTGTGATTTAGAGTTCGGAATGAAACAAATGCAACGCCCACGTTAAACTAGCTCAATTTTCTAATTGTGAAAAAATTTAAGACCGAATTAGCTACGACAAAGCCTCCAAGAAATCCAAACTGCGTGATGCCATGCATTATGCTTCATTTGTAAACTTTTGCTTAATGAGTACCAATGATCAGTTTAGAATGATCATTTTAACTAGGTGATCAACTTGACCTGTCCGCACAAAATTGTCTTTAACTTTTGATCCAGAGCTCAAAACGACATGAATCCAATGCCCACATGAATCCAACGGCCACGTTTAGCTAGCCAAAAGTTTCTATATTGTGACAATATTTGAGACTGCAAGATCTACCATAAAGCCTTCAAGTAATACAATATATCCCAAACTGCGTGATGCCATGCATTATGCTTAATTTATAAGCCTTTACTCAAGGAGCATTAGTGATCAGTTTCGAAAGATCATGTTGATTAGCCGATTAAATTGTCCATACTAAATCGTCTTTAACTTGTCCATACTAAATCGTCTTTAACTTGTCCATACTGAATCGTCTTTAACTTGTCCATACTAAATCGTCTTTAATCCAATCTATCCCAAACTGCATGATGCCATGCATTATGCTTCAATTGTAAATTTTTTTCTCAATGAGCACTAATGATAAGTTTAGAATAATCAATTTAACGAGCCGATAAAATTGACATGTCTGCACTAAATCGTCTGTAACATGTTCGCACTAAATCATCTGTAACTTTTGATTTAGAGTTCAGAATGACACGAACCCAACGCCAACGTTAAGCTAGCACAATTTTCTATATTGTGAAAAAGAATTTGACCGAAATAGCTATGAAAAAGCCTCCAAGTAATCCAATCTATCCCAAACTGTGCGATGCCATGCATTGTGCTTCATTTGAAAACCATTTCTCAATCAGCACCAATGAATAGTTTAGAATTATCAATTTAAGTAGCTGCTAAACTTGACATGTCCGCACTAAATCTTCTGAAACTTTTGATTCAGAGTACTGAATTACACTAATCCAACGCCCACATTAAACTACCTAAATTTTCTATATTGTGACAACATTTGAGACTAAAAGAGCTATGACAAAGCCTCCAAGTAATCCAATGTATTCCTAACTACGTGATGCCATGCATTATACTTCATTTATAAGCCTTTACTAAAGGAGGATCAATGATCAGTTTAGAACGATCAATTTAACTAGCTGGTAAACTTTACAAGTCTGCAGTAAACTGTCTGTACCTTTTGATTTAGAGATAAGATTGAAACGAATCCAACACCCACGTTAAGCTACCTCAATTTTTTATTTTGTGACAACATTTGAGACTGAAACAGCTATCACAAAGCCTTCAAGTAATCCAATCTATCCTAAATCTCGTGATGCCATGCATTAGGCTTCATTTAAGCTTTACTCAAGGAGCCCTAATGATCAGTTTAAAATTATCAGTTTAGAAAGATCACTTTAACAGGCCGATCAACATGACATGTCTGCCCTAAATCGTCCATAACTTCTGATTTAGAGTTTACAATGACACGAATCCAACGCCCACATTAAGTGAGCTCAATTTTCTATATTGTGACAAAATTTAAGACCGAAATAGCTATGACAAAGCCTCCAAGTAATCCAATCCATCTCAAACTACGTAATGCCATGTATTATGCTTCATTTGTAAACCTTTGTGCAATGAGCACCAATGATCAGTTTAGAATGATCATTTTAACTAGATGATCAACTTGTCATGTCCGCACTAAATCGTCTTTAACTTTTGATCCAAATCTCAAAACGACATGAATCCAACGCCCACATGAATCCAACACTCACGTTAAGCTAGCCTCAATTTTCTATATTGCGAGAACATTTGAGACTTCAAGATCTACCATAAAGCCTTCAAGAAATTCAATGTATCCCAAACTGCGTGATGCCATGGATTATGCTTCATTTATAAGCTTTTACTCAAGGAGCACCAATGATCAATTTCCAATGATCATTTTAACTGGCCGATCAACTTGACATGACCGCAGTCAATCGTCCATAACTATTGATTTAGAGTTCAGAATGACACGAATCATACGCCCACGTTAAGCTAGCTCAATTTTCCGTATTCCGACAAAATATAAGACCAAAATAGCTACGACAAACCCTCCATGTAATCCAATCTATCCCAAGTTGCATAATGCCACCCATTATGCTTCGTTTGTAAACCTTTTGTCATTGAGCACCAATAATCAGTTTAGAATGATTAACCTAACAAGCCAATAAAATGGACATGTCCTCACTAAATCATGCGTAACTTTTGATTTAGAGTTCAGAATGAAACGAATCCAATGCCCACGTTAAGTTAGCACAATTTTCTATATTGTGAATAAATTTTTGACCGAAATTGCTACGACAAAGTCTCCAAGTAATCAAATCTATCCCTAACAGTTTGAGGCCATGCATTATGATTCATTTGTAAACCATTGCTCAATGAGCACCAATGAATAGTGTAGTATGATCAATTTAACTAGTCGATAAACTTGACATGTCCGAACTAAATTGTCTGAAACTTTTGATTTAGATTACCGAATGACACGAATCCAACGCCCACGTTAAACTAGCTCAATTTTGTATATTGTGACAACATTTGAAACTAAAAGAGCTACGAAAAAGCCTCCAAGTAATCAAATGTATCAATACGTGAACCCATGCATTATGCATCATTTATAAGCATTTACTAAAGGAGTGCCACTGATCAGTTTAGAATGATGAATTTAACTAGCCGGTAAAATTTTCTGGTCCACAATAAACTGTCGGTAACTTTTGATTTAGAGTTCAGATTAAAACGAATCCAATGCCCACGTTAAGCTAGCTCAATTTTTTATATTGTGGAAACATTTGAGACTTAAAAAGCTGCCACAAAGCCTTAAAGTAATCCAATCTATCCTAAACCTCGTGATGCCATGCATTATGCTTCATTTATAAGCCTTTACTCAAGGAGCCGTAATGATGAGTTTAGAATTAATAGTTTAGAAAGATCCCTTTAACTGGCCGATCAACTTGACATGTCCGCAATAAATCCTCCATAACTGTTGATTTAGAGTTCAGAATGACACGAATCCAACGCCCACATTAAGCGAGCTCAATTTTCTATATTGTGACAAAATTTAAGACCAAAAAATAGCTACGAAAAAGCCTCCAAGTAATCCAATCTATCCCAAACTGCATGATGCCATGCATTATGCTTCATTTGTAAACCTTTTCTCAATGAGCACCAATGATCAGTTTAGGATGATAAATTTAACCAGACGATAAAATTGACTTGTCCGCGCTAAATCATCCATAACTTTTGATTTAGAGTTCAGAATGACAAGAGTCCAACGCCCACGTTTAGCTAGCTCAATTTTTTACGTATTGCGACAAAATATAAGACCAAAAAAGCTATGACAAAGCCTCCAAGTAATCCAGTCTATCCCAAACTGCGTAATGCCATGCATTATCCCTCTTTTGTAACCTTTGCTTAATGAGCACCAATGATCAGTTTAGAATGATCAATTTAACTAGCCGATAAACTTGACATGTCCACACTAAATTATCCATAACATTTGATTTAGAGTTGTGATGTGATCCTTATGAGGATCAAGCCCTTGATCAACTTCAAATGATTGTGGAAGAGTGGATGAATGGATTGATGTTGCCGAATGGGTGAAACGATGGTGTAATTTGCGGATGTGTGATCTCTTAAGTGGATGGATCCAAGAACAAGGGGAAATGGATGATACTTCTCAAGGATGGTGGAAAATCCTTGGACTATCTGCTTGCTTTGTGTGACTGAGAAAGGCCACGCACATTGGGCAAGGGGTGAATCGAATTGAAACTTCCAAGGGTGATGAAGATCCCTTAGATTTTTGGCTTTTTAGAGGAATGAGAAAGTGTTCTAAAATTCTTTATACAAGAGGATGATCAAACGAGTTTAGGAAGGCGATTTGCTATTAAAATGTTTGATGATTCAGAAAGAAAGATACAAGAGAGTACTTATAATAGTCTAGGAAATTGAAAATGACTCCTAAAATACTACCAAAACATTAGGAAATACTTAGTGATTTACACAGAAAACTAAGACAAAGACTAAAAAGTAAATAATGTTTTTACTTGATTGTTCCTCTCTTATTTCGTGGATGATGAGATAGAATGGTCTTTGATTCACCAAGAGGCTGTGGTAAAGTACCTTGGGCTTGCCTCATTAAAAACCTATCTTAGAAAACTCAGTGGGACAAAATTAAGAATAGGGAAACAGAGTACAATCCAAGCCACCTCTCTTGGTGAGGTTTAGGTGGCTTGAATCACAATCAATGTGCTTGGATTAGCACACACTAAACTGGTCTGAATGGTGTTGAGAACGTGTTGTAGTGTTGTCTTAACTTTGGCTTGCTTAGATCAGGTAATGGGACCATTGAAGATTTGTAGGCTTTCATCTCTAATATCCGTGGGTTTTAGCTGCTCCTTAGCATCTTTAGTGGCTTCTTCCTCCTCTGGTTCAAGCTGCTCCTTAGGTTTTGGTTCCTTGCTGGCCATGCTCACATCATCCTCCCCGAGTTGAGAAGAATTTGACCTCAAATATGTTTCATCTGCAAAATATGGAACCAAATCAGTAATATTGAAGCTTGAATTCACTTGGTACTTACCTTGAAGATCCAGCTGGTAGGCATTGTCATTGATCTTCTTGATGACTTTGAATGGGCCATCAATCCTAGGCATTAGCTTGGATTTCCTTTCACTCAAAAATCTATCTTTGCGCAAATGGATCCACACCAAGTCTCCTTCCTAAAATGCTAACTCCTTTCGGCATTTATTGGCTTTTTGAGCATACATCTTAGTCTTATTTTCAATATTGAGCCAAACCTTATCATGATTTTGTTAACCAACTTAGCCTTTTTCTTTCCATCACGGCTAGTCCTTTCTCTCAAAGGTAAAGGCATTAGATCCAAAGGTGAGATGGGATTGAACCCATAACAAATTTTGAATGATGAGTACTTAGAAGCAGTATTCCTAGCACGATTATACGCGAATTCAACATGAGGCAAGCATTCTTCCCAAGTCCTAAGATACATTTTAATCAAAGCTCTTAACAAAGTAGACAAGGTTCTATTAACTACTTCAGTTTGACCATCCGATTGCGGGTGACAAGGACTAGAGAAACAAAGCTTAGTTCCTAGCTTAGAATAAAGTGTTTTCCAAACCTAACTAAGGAACTAGTATCTCTATCTGATACTATGGTCCTAGGCATGCCATGAATTCTAACTATCTCCTTAAAGAATAATCCGGATATGTTAACGGCATCATCCGTCTTATGACAAGGAATAAAGTGAGCCATTTTGGAAAACCTATCAACTAAAACAAACACATAATCCTTTCCAGTCTTAGTTCTAGGCAATCCAACAACAAAATCCATAAAAATATCATGCCAGGGTGCAAAGGTATAGGAAGAGGGGTATGCGAACCGTGCTTTTGGATTGTGGATTTGGCTTCCTTGCAAGTTTTCTCAACATCACTCCTCAAGTGTGACCAAAAGAAGTGTTCCTATTTAATTTCTTTGCCACGCCAAAGTGACCCATAAGACAACCTCAATTTGCTTCCTTAACAAACAACTCTCGCAAAGAGGAGTTAGGTACACATAACCGATTATAATAAAACAAGAAGCCTTCACTCTTAAAGTATTTCCCTGTACCAAAATTCTCACAAGATGCATAAATATCCTTAAAATCAGCATCAGTAGCATATAACTCTTTATTTGCTCAATCCCTAGCAGTTTAACTGCTAAACAATTCAGGAGCACATACCTCCAAGAAAGAGCATCGGCTACTACATTCTCTTTACCTTTCTTGTATTTGATCACATAAGGGAAGGTTTCGATGAATTCAACACACCTAACATGTCTTTTGTTCATATTTTGTTGTCCTTTGAGATGTTTGAGTGACTCATGGTCGGTATGGATGACAAACTCCTTGGGCCAATGATAATGTTGCCATGTTTGCAAGGCCCTCACAAGTGCATATAGTTCTTTGTCATAGGTTGGGTAATTGAGTGTGGTCCCTCCAAGTTTCTCACTAAAGTAGGCTATGGGCTTCCTTTCCTGCATAAGAACAGCACCAATACCAACTACTAAGGCATCACATTCAATTTCAAAAGTTGTATCAAAGTTAGGAAGATATAGCACCGGGGAGTGTGTGAGCTTGTCTTTCAAGGTTTGGAATGTCTCCTCTTGCGCCTGCTACCACTTAAATCCCACATTCTTTTTGATAAACCTCAGTGATTTGAGCTGCTATAGTGCTAAATTCCATGAAAAATCTCCGGTAAAACCCAGCTAGGCCATGGAAGCTCCTTACTTCCCCCAACATTCTTTGGACTTGGCCACTCCTTAATTGCTTTTATCTTTTCTTCATCAACCTTAATACCATCTGTACTCACAACAAAACCTAAGAAGACAAGGTTATCTGTTCCAAAAGTACATTTCTTAAGATTGGCATACAAGGTTTCCTTTCTAAGCACTTCAAATACCTTTCTGAGGTGTTCTACATAATCATCTAAGATTCGGCTAAAAACTAGAATGTTATCAAAGTGGACTACCACAAAATGACCTATGAATTCCCTAAGGACATTGTTCATCAATCTCATGAAGGTACTAGGTGCATTTGTCAAGCCAAAAGGCATTACTAACCACTCATATAAACCTTGTTTAGTTTTAAATGCAGTTTTCAACTCATCACCTTCTTTCATCCTAATTTGGTGATAACCACTCTTAAGATCTACCTTAGAGACGATGCAAGAACCATGCAATTCATCTAACACATCATCTAATCTAGGTATAGGATGGCGATACTTTACAGTGATATTGTTGATGGCTCTGCAATCAACACAAATTCTCCAGCTTCCATCATTTTTTGGGACAAGCAAAACAGGTACAAGACACGGGCTCATACTTTCGCGGATATGTCCTTTCTCGATGAATTCAGTGACTTGCTGTTGAATCAGCTTGATCTCCAGGGGGTTGGTTCTTTAGGCTGGCTTGTTGGGAAGAGATGCTCGTAGTAGAAAGTCAATTCGGTGCTCAATTCCTTGGATTTTGGTAAGCCTTGCGGTTGCTCCTACGGAAAGAAGTTGAATTTTGCTAGGAATGTCCTGCATAGATTGTTTAGTATGAAAGCATTATTTAAGAAAAAAAAAGTAGGTGTGGTAAGTTACTCCCTGGGTTGGACTTAATCATAAGAGTTGTCAGTTGTTTGGCAGGTGGCTTGGTTTGCGGTTTGGCGGTGCCATCGGCATGGGGTTTGCTTTTGGGTTCGGATTGGGTTTTCTTTTTCTTTAATGCTATCTGATCTAAATGAACCTCTTGTGGGGATAAAGGTACTAAAATATGTTTCTTTCCCTTAAACTCAAATGAGTTCCTATTAGTAAACCCATCATGAATGACCCTTATGTCCGATTGCCAATGCCTACCTAACAAGATGTGACAGCATCTATGAGTAATACAATGATCATTACTTGACCTTTACTCAAAGAGCGCCAATGATCAGTTAAATGATCAATTTAACTAGCCGATAAACTTGAATTATTCAATCTATCCCAAACTGCGTGATCCCATGCATTATTCTTCAATTGTAAACCTCTGCTCAATAAGCACCAATGATCAGTTTAGAATGATCAATTTAACTTGCCAGTAAACTTGACATGTCCCCACGAAATAGTACATAACTTTCGATTTAGAGTTCAAAATTACATGAATCCGACACCCATGTTAAGCTAGCTCAATAGATTATCTATGTTTAAACTCTTCACAACTTATCAATGGATATAACCCGTTTGGTATGAATAGTTTGTCACTCCCCACCCATGAGTAAATATTTCATAGTAGCCTCACTAGAATCCAAGTTTTCGAACTTTTTTTACAGCATAGAGATATCAACCATGGCAAACAGATTCCTTTTCGGGAGCTATTCATCCTTCCCGAATGCAGCAAATTGTGACAAAATTGTGTGATGCCATGCATTATGATTCATTTATAAGCCTTTACTCAATGAACACCAATGATCAGTTTAGAATGATTTTTTAACTGGCTGTTCAACTTGACATGTACGCACTCAATTGTTTTTAACATTTGGTTTAGAGCTTAAACTGACAGAATCCAATGCCCACGTTAATCTAGCTCAATTTTCTATATTGTGACAACATTTGAGACAGAAAGAGCTACGACAAAGCCTCGAAGTAATCCAATGTATCCCAAACTACAAAATGCCATGCATTACACTTCATTTGTAAACCTTTGCTAAATGAGAACTAATGATCAGTTTAAAATGATCAATTTAAGTAGCTGGCAATCTTGACATGTCCGCACTAAATTGTCCGTAACTTTTAATTCAGAGTTCAGAATGACATGAATCCAACGCCTATGTTAAACTAGCTGAATATACTTCATTGTGACAAAATGTAAGACCAAAAAAGCTATGACAATGCCTCCAAGTAATCCAATCTATCCCAAACTGCGTGATACCATGCATTATGGTTCATTTCTAAACCTTTGCTCAAGGAGCACCGATGATCAATTTAGAATTATCTTTTTAACTAGCGGATCAACCTGTCATGTCCGCACGAAATGGTCTTTAACATTTGATTAAGCGCTCAAAATGATATGAATCCAATGCCCATTTTAAGCTAGCTCAATTTTCAATATTGTGACAACATTTGAGTTTAAAACAGATACAACAAAGCATTCAAGTAATCCAATGTACCCCAGACCATGTGATGCCATGCATTATGCTTCATTTATAGGCCTTTACTCAAAGAGCACCAATGATCAGTTAAGAATGATCATTTTAATTGGTCGATTAACTTGACATATCCGCACTAAATCGTCCGTAATTTTTGATGTAGGGTTCGGAATGAGACGAATCCAACGACCACGTTAGGCTACCTCAATTTTCTATATTATGATAATATTAAAGAATGAAATGCAACAACAAAGCTTCCAAATAATCCAATATATCCAAAACTGGGTGATGTCATGCATTATGCTTCATTTGTAAACATTTGCTCAATGAGCACCAATGGTCATTTTAGTATGATCAATTTAACTATCCGGTAAACTTGACATGTCCGCACTAAATCGTCCATAACTTTTGATTTAGAGTTCTGAATGACATGAATCCAACGACCATTTCAAGCTACCTCAATTTTTTTATATTGTGATCAAATTGAAGAATCAAATAGCTACAACAAAGCTTCTAAATAATCCAATCTATCTTAAACTGCGTAATTGCATGTATTATGCTTCATTTGATCAATTTATGCTTAAACTTTTGCTCAATGAGCACCAATGATCAGTTTAGATTGATCAATTTAACTAGTCGCTAAACTTGACATTTCCGCACTAAATCGTCTGTAACTCTTGATTTAGAGTTCAGAATAACACGAATCCAACACCCACGTTAAGCTAGCTCAATATTTTGTATTGTGATAAAATTTAAGACCGATATAGCTATGAAAAAGCCACCAAGTAATCCAATCTATCCCAAATTGTGTGATGCCATGCATTATGGTTTATTTATACGCCTTTACTCAATAAGCACCAATGATCAGTTTAGAATTATCATTTTAATTAGCTGATCAACTTGACATTTACGTACGAAAACGTTCAATGTTCAATGTTCTATTTGGTGACAAAATTTAAGACCGAAATAGCTACGAAAAAGCCTCTAAGTAATCAAATGTATCCCAAACAACGTGATGCCATGCATTCTGCTTCATTTATAAGCCTTAAATCAAGGAGCACCAACATAAGTTTAGAATGATCAATTTAACTAGCCGATAAACTTGACATTTCCGCACTAAATCATTCGTAATTTTTTATTTAGAGTTCAGAGTGAGATTAATCCAACGCCCACGTTAAGCTAGTTCAATATTCTATATTGTGCCAAAATTTAAGACCAAAATAGCTGCGACAAAGCCTCCAAGTAATCCAATCTATCCCAAATTGCGTGATGCCATGCATTATGCTTCATTTGTAAACTTTTGCTCAAGGAGCGCCAATGATCAGTTTAGAATGATCATTTTTAACTAGCTCATCAACTTGACATTTCCGCATTAAATCGTCTTTATCAGTTGATTTAGATCTTAAAATGACATGAATCCAACACCCACGTTAATCTAGTTCGATTTTCAATATTGTGACAACATTTGAGAATGAAAGAGCTACGACAAACCCTCCTATTAATCCAATATCCCAAACTGCGTGATACCATGCATTATGCTTCATTAACAAGCACTTACTCAAGTAGCACTAATGACAAGTTAAGAATGATCATTTTAACTGGCCGATCAACTTGACATGTCCGCACTAGATCGTCCGTACCTTTTGATTTAGAGCAGAAAATATCATGAATCCAACCCCCACGTTAAGCTAACTCAATTTTCCATATTATGACAACATTTGAGACTAAAAGAGCCACGACAAAGCCTCCAAGTAATCCCATGTATCCCAAACTGCGTGATGCCATGCATTACGTTTCATTTATAAGTCTTTACTCAATGAGCACAAATGATTAGTTTATAATGATAATTTTAACTGGCCGATCAACTTCAAATGTACGCACTAAATCGTACATAACCTTTGATTTAGAGTTCAGAATGAGATGAATCCAACACCCATGATAAGTTAGCTCCGTTTTAACATTTGAGACTGAAAGAGGTACCACAAAGCCTTCAAGTAATCGAAGTATCCCAAACTGCATGATGACATGCATTCTGCTTCATTTATAAGCTTCATTTATAACGAGCACCGATGATCAGTTTAGAATGATCAGTTTAGAATGATCATTTTAACTGACCAATCAACTTTATATATTCACACTAAATCATCCGTAACTTTTGATTTAGAGTTTAGAATGACACAAATACAACTACCATGATAAGCTAGCTCAATTTTTGATATTGTGACAAAATTTACGACCAAAATAGGTACGACAAAGCCTCCAAGTAATCGAATCTTTCCCAAACTGCTTTATGCCATTCATTATACATCATTTGCAACCATTTGCTCAATGAGCACCAATGTTCAGTTTAGAATGATCATTTTAACTAGTCGATCAAGTTGTCATGTCCACACTAAATCGTCCATCACTTTTGATTTAGAGTTCAGAGTGACATGAAACCAACGCCCAAATAAAGCTAGCTCAATTTTCTATATTGTTATAAAAATTAAGACCGAAATAGCTACGACAAAGCCTCCAAGTAATCGAATCTATCCTGAACTACGTGATGCCATGCATTATGCTTCATTTATGCGCCATTTCTCAATGACCACCAATGATCAGTTTAGAATGATCATTTTAACTAGCTGATCAACTTGACATATCTACACTAAATAGTCTTTAAAATTTTATTTAGAGCTCAAAATTACATGAATCCAACGCTCACCTTAACCTAGCTCAATTTTTTATATTGTGACAACCTTTGAGACTGAAAGGGCTACGACAAAGCTTCTAAGTATTCCAATATACCCCAAAATGTATGATTTCATGCAATATGCTTCATTATAAGCCATTCCTGAAGGGGCACCAATGATCACCTTAACCGGCCGATCAAGTGGACATGTCCGCATTAAAAAGCCTCCAAGTAATCCAAGTGACTTTTTATTTAGAGTTCGTAATGACACGAATCGAACACCCACATTAAGCTAGCTCAATTTTCTTTATTATGACAACATTTGAGACTGAAAGAGCTACCACAAAGCCTCCAAGTAATCCAATTTATCACAAACTGCATGATGCCATGCATTATGCTTCATTTATAAGTTTAGAATGATCATTTTAACTGGCCGATTAACTTGACATTTTCGCACTAAATCGTATGTATCATTTGATTTAGAGTTCAGATTGATACGAACCAAACACCCACGTTAACCTAATTCAATGTTCCATATTGTGACAACATTTGAGAGTGAAAGAGCTATGACAAAGCTTCCAAGTAATATAGTGTATCCAAAACTGCGTGATGCCATGCATTACGCTTCATTTATAAGTCTTTACTCAAGCAGCACCAATTATCAGTATAGAATGATCATTTTAACTGGGTGATCAACTTGACATGTACGCACTAAATCGTCTGTGACATTTGATTTAGAGAGCAGAATGACACGAGTCCAATGCCCATGTTAAGCTAGCACAATTCTCTATATTATCACAACATTTGAGACTGAAAGACGTACGACAATATTTCCAAAACTGCGTGATGCCATGCATTACGCTTCAGTTATAAGTTACTCAAGGAGCACTTATGATCAATTTAGAATGATCATTTTAACTGGCCGAACAAATTGACATGTCCGCACTAAATCGTGTGTAACTTTTGATTTAGAGTTCAGAATGACACGAAAAAACGCCCATGTTAAGCTAGCTCAATTTTCTATATTGTCACAAAATTTAGGACCAAAATAGCTACGACAAAGCCTCCAAGTAATCGATTCTATCCCAAACTGTGTTATGCCATGCATAATGCTTCATTTGTAAACCTTTGCTCAATGAGCACCCATGATGATCTTAGAAAGACCAATTTAACTAGTCGATCAACTTGACATGTATGCACTAAATCAACCGGTAACTTTTGATTTAAGGTTCGGAATGACATGAATCCAACGCCCACATTAAGATAGCTCAATTTCCTATATTGTGACATACCTTTCCTCAATGAGCTCTAATGATCAGCTTAGAAAGATCAGTTTAGAACGATCAATTTAACTTGCCGATCAGCTTGACATGTCCGCACTAAATTGTCTGTGACTTTTGATTTAGAGTTCAGAATGACACGAATCCAACGTTCAAGTTAATGTAGCTCAATATTCTATATTGTGACAAAATTTAAAACCTAAATAGCTATGACAAAGCCACCAACATTTGAGACTGCGTTATGCCATGCATTATGCTTCATTCATTCGGTTTTACTCAATGAGTACCAATGATAAGTTTCGAATGATCATTTTAGCTAGCTGATCAACTTGACATGTCCATACTAAATCGTCTTTAACTTTTTATTTAGAGCTCAAAGTGACATGAATCCAACGCCCACGTTAAGCTACCTATATTTTCCATATTGTGACAAAATTTGAGACTGAAAGAGATATGACAAAGCCTCCAAGTAATTCAATGTGTCCCAAACTGCGTGATGCAATGCATTATGTTTCATTTATAAGTCTTTACTCAATGAGCACCAATGATCGCTTTAGAATGATCATTTTAACTGGCCGATAAATTTGACATGTACGCACTAAATTGTCCATAATATTTTATTTTTGAGTTCAAAATGACATGAATTCAAAGCTCACGTTAAATTAGCTCAATTTTCTATATTTTGACAACATTTGAGACTGAAAGAGCTACCAGAAAGCCTTGAAGTAATTAAATGTATCCCAAACTGTGTGATGCCACACATTATGCTTCATTTATAAGCATATACTGCAGGAGCATCAATGATAAGTTTTGAATCATCATTTTAACTGGCCGACCAACTTGACATGTCCGCACTAAATATGCTTTAACTTTTAATTTATAGCTAAAAATGACATGAATCCAACGACCACGTTAAGCTAACTTAATTTTCCATATTACGATAACATTTGAGATTGAAGAGTTATGACAAAGCCTCCAAGTAATCCCATGTATCCCAAACTGCGTGATGCCATGCATTACGATTCATTTATAAGTCTTTACTCAATGAGCACCAATGATCAGTTTAGAATGATCATTTTAACTGGCCGATCAACTTGACATGTATGCACGAAATTGTCTGTAACTTTTGATTTAGAGTTGATTATGACACGAATGTAACGCCCATGTTAAACTAGCTCAATTTTCAATACTTTTGAAAACATTTGAGAATGAAAGAGCTACTACAAATCCTTCCATCAATCCAATGCATTATGTTTCATTTATAACCCTTTACTGCAAAAGCATCAATGATCAGTTTAGAATGATCAGTTTATGACGATCAATTTAACTAGCCGATACAATTGACATGTACGGAATAAATCATCTGTAACATTTGATTTAGAGTTCAGAATGACACGAATACCACGCCCACGTTAAACTAGCTCAATTTTCTATATTGCAACAACATTTGAGATTGAAAGAGCTACCACAAAGGCTTTAAATAATCCAATCAATCCTAGCCTGTGTGATGCCATGCATTTTGCTTCATTTATAAGACTTTACTCAAGCAGCACAAATGATCAGCTTAGAATGATCAGTTTAGAACGATCAGTTTAGAACGATCAATTTAACTGGGCGATCAACCTCCCATGTCCGCACTAAATCGTCTGTACCTTTTGATTTATAGTTCAGAATGACACGAATCAAACGTTCATGTTAAAGTAGCTCAGTATTCTATATCGTGACAAAACAATTTAGACCTAAATAGCTATGAAAAAGCCTGCAAGTAATCCAATCTATTCAAATATGCGTGATGTCATGCATTATGATTCATTTGTAAACATCTGCTCAATGAGCACCAATAATCAGTTAAGAATGACCAATTTAACTAGTTGATAAACTTCACATGTCTGCACTAAATCGTTTGTAACTTTTGATTTAGAGTTTAGAATGATACGAATCCAACGTCCACGTTAATCTAGCTCAATTTTCTATATTGTAACAACATTTGAGACTGAAAGAGCTACGACGAAGCCACCAAGTAATCCAATGATCCTAAACTCCATGATGCCATGCATTATGCTTCAGTTATAAGCCTTTGCTGAAGGAGCACTAATGATCAGTTTATAATCATCATTTTAACTTGCCAGTCAAATTGACATGTTCACACTAAATCGTCCGTAACTTTTGATTTAGAGATCAAAATGACACGAAACCAACGCCCACGTTAAGCTATCTCAAATTTTTATATTGTGACAACATTTGAGACTGGAACAGCTTCCACAAAGCCTCCAAGTAATCCAATGTATCCCAAACTACGTGTTACCATGCAATATGCTTCATGTATATGCCTTTACTCAAGTAGCACCAATGATTAGTTTAGAATGATCATTTGTTCTGGTCGATCAACCTGACATGTCCGCACTAAATTGTCCCTAACTTTTGATTTAGAGTTCAGAATGACTCGAATCCAACGCCCACGTTAAGCTAACTCAATCTTTGAATATTATGACAAATTTAAGACCGAAATAGCTACGACAAAGCTGCCAAGTAATCCTATCTATCCCAAACTGTTTGTTACCCTCCATTATGCTTCATTTCTAAACCTTTTCTCAATGAGCACCAAAGATCAATTTTGAATGATCAATTTAACTAGCCGATAAACTTGACATGTCCGCACTAAATCGTTTTCACTTTTGATTTATAGTTCAGAATGAAATGAATCAAATGCCCACGTTAAGCTAGCTCAATTTTCTATTATGGCAACATTTGAGACTGAAAGAGGTACGACAAAAACGCTAAATAATCCAATGTATCCCAAGCTACGTCCTGCCATGCATTATGCTTCATTTATAAGCCTTTACTCAAGGAACACCAATGATAAGTTTAGAATGATTATTTAACTGGCCGATCAACTTGACATGTGCGCACCTAATCGTCTCTAACTTTTGATTTAGAGTTTGGAATGATCATTTTAATGTGTGCTGTTATGCATTATACTTCATTTCTAAGCCTTTAGTCAAGGATCACCAATAATTAGTTTTGAATGATCGTTTTAGCTGGCCGATCACTTGACATCTCCGCATTAAGTCATCCATAACTGTTTATTTAGAGTTCCGAAAGACACGAATCCAACGCACACGTTAAACTAGCTCAATTTTCTATATGTGACAACATTTGAGACTTAAAGAGTTACGACAAAGCCTCCAAGTAATGGAATTTACCCCAAACTGCATTATCTCATGCATTACGCTTTATTTATAAGCCTTTACTCAATGAGCACCAATGATAAGTTTAGAATGATCATTTTAACTGCCCGATCAACTTGACATGTCCGACCTAATCGTCCATAACTTTTGATTTCGAATTCAGAATGACAGAAATCCAACGTCCATGTTAAGCTAGCCCAATCTTTTATATTTTGACAACATTTGAGACTAAAACACCTACCACAATCTTTCAAGTAATCCAATCTATCCGAAACTCAGTGTTGCCATGCATTATACTTCATTTATAAGCCTCTACTCAAGGAGCACTAATGATTTGTTGAGAATGATCATTTTAACTGGCCGATCAACTTGACATGTCTACACTAAATCGTCCGCAACTTTGGATTTAGAGTTCCGAATGACACAAATCAAACGCCCACGTTAAGCTAGCTCAAGTTTTTATATTGTGACAACATTTGAGACTAAAACATCTACCACAAAGTCTTCAAGTAATCCAAATTATCCTAAACCGAGTGATGTCATGCATTATGATTCATTTGTAAACCTTTTGTGAATGAAGACCAATGATAAGTTTAGAATGATTGTTTTAACTGGTTGATCAACTTGACATTTCTGCTCTAAATCATCCGTAACTTTTTTTTAGATTTAAGAATGATTCCAATCCAGCGCCCACATTAAACTAGCTCAGTTTTCTACATTGTGAAAAAAATTAAATACTGATATAGCTACGACAAAGACTCCAAGTAATCAAATCCATCCCAAGCTGCGCGATTCCATGCATTATGCTTCATTTGTAAACGTTTGCTCAATGAGCAGCAATGATTAATTTATAATTATCAATTTAACTAGCTGATTAACTTGACATGTCCACAATAAATCATCCGTAACTTTTGAGTTAGAGTTCACAATGACATTGATCCAACATCCACATTAAGCTAACTAGATTTTCTATATTGTGACAACAATTGAGGCTGCAAGAGCTATGACTAAGCCTACAAGTAATTCAATGTATCCAAAACTACGTGATGCCATGCATTATGCTTCATTTATAGGCCTTTACTCAAGAAGCACCGATGATCAGTTTAGAATGAAGATTTTAACAGGTCAATCAACTTGACATGTCCGCACTAAATCATCCGTAACTTTTGATTTAGAGTTCAGAATGACACAAATCCAATGCCCACGTTAAGCTAGCTAAATTCCTTATTTTGTGAAAACATTTGATATTGAAACAGCTACCACAAAGCCTTCAATTAATCCAATCTAATCTAAACTGTGTGTTGTCATTCATTATGCTTCATTTATAAGCCTTTACTCAAGGGCACTAATGATCAGTTTAGAATGATCACTTTAACTAGCCGATCAACTTGACATATCTGCATTAAATCGTCCGTAACTTTTGATTTAGAATTTAGAACGAACGAATCCAACACCGATGTTAAGCTAGCTCAATTTTTATATTGAGACAATATTTAAAATTGAAACAGGTACCACAAAGCCTTCAAGTAATCCAATCTAACCTACACTGCGTGATACCATGCATTATGCTTCATTTATTAACCTTTACTCAAGGAACACAAATGATCAGCTTAGAATGATCAGTTTAGAATGATCACTTTAACTGGACGATCAACTTGATATGTCCACACTAAATCATGCGTAACTTTTGATATAGAGTTCAAAATGACATGAATCCAACGCCCACGTTAAGCTATTTCAGTTTTCTATATTTTGATAACATTTGAGACTGAAAGACCTTTGACAAAGACTCCTAGCAATCCAATGTATCTTAAACTACGTGATGCCATGTATTGTGCTTTATTTATCGGCTTTTACTCAAGGAGCACCAATGATCAGTTTAGTATGATCATTTTAACTGGTCGATCAACTTGACATGTTCGCACTAAATCGTCCATAACTTTTAATTTAGAGTTCAAAATGACATGAATCCAATACACATGTTACGCTAGCTCAATTTTTTATTGTGACAACATTAGAGATTGAAACAGCTACCACAAAACCCTCAAGTAATCCAATCTAATCTAAACTGTGTGATGTCATGCATTATGCTTCATGTATAAGCCTTTACTCAAGGAGCACCAATGATCAGTTTAGAATTATAAGTTCTGAAAGATCACTTTAGCTGGCCGATCAAATTGACATGTATGCACTAAATCGTCTGTAACTTTTGATTTAGAATTCAAAATGATAAGAATCCAACACCCACATTAAGCTATTTCAGTTTTCTATATTGTGTCAAAATTTATGACCGAAATAGCTACGAAAAAGTGTCCAAGTAATCCAATCTATCCCTAACTGCGTCATGCCGTGCATTACGCTTCATTTATAAGCGTTCACTCAAGGATCACCAATGATTAGTTTAGAATGATCATTTTAACTGGCCGATCAACTTGACATCTCTGCACCTAATCGTCCATAACTTTTGATTTCGAGTTCAGAATGACAGGAATCCAACGTCCATGTTAAGCTAGCTCAATTTTTATATTTTGAAAACATTTGAGACTGAAACAGCTATCACAAAGCCTACAAGTATTTAATCTATCCGAAACTCTGTGATGCCATGCATTGTGCTTCATTTATAAGCATTTACTCAAGAAGAACTAATGATCAGTTTAAAATGATCATTTTAACTGGCCAGTACACTTGACATGTCTACACTAAATTGTCCGTGACTTTTGAGCTCAGAATGACACGAATCCAACACCCACATTAAGCTAGCTCAATTTTCTATAATGTGAAAAAATTTAAAACTGAAATACCTACGACAAAGCCTCCAAATAATCTAATCTATACCAAACTGCGTTATGCCATGCATTATGCTTCATTTGTAAACCGTTGCTCAATGATCACCATATATCAGATTAGAATGATCAATTTAACAAGCCGATAAACTTGATATGTCCGCACTAAATCGTCTGTGACTTGTGATTTAGAATTTAGAATGACTTTAATCCAACGCCCACGTTAAGCTAGCTACTTTTTCTATATTGTGACAACATTTGAGACTGAAAGGGCTCTGATAAAGCCTCCAAGTAATCCATTGTATCCCAAACTACGTGATGCCATGCATTATGCTTTATTTATAAGCCTTTACTCAAGGAGCACCAATGATCAGCTTAGAATGATCATTTGAACTGGTCGATCAACTTCACATGTCCGCACTTAATCGTCCGTAACTTTTTATTTAGAGTTCAAAATGAAATGAATCTAACACCCACGTTAAGCTAGCACAATTTTTTATATTGTAAGAACATTTGAGATTGAAACAGCTACCACAAATCCTTCAAGTAATCCAATCTAACCTAAACTGCGTGATACCATGCATTATACTTTATTTATAAGCCTTTACTCAAGGAGCACTAGTGATCAGCTTAGAATGATCAGTTTAGAATTATCACATTAACTGGCCGATCAATTTGACATTTCCGCACTAAATCGTACGTAACTTTTGATTTAGAGTTCAAAATGACATGAATCCAATGCCCACATTAAGTTATTTCAATTTTCTATATTGTGATAACATTTGAGACTGAAAGAGCTTTGACAAACCCTCCAAGTAATGCAATATATCCCAAACTAAATGACGCCATGCATGGTGCTTTATTTATAGGCTTTTACTCAAGGACAACCAGTGATCAATTTAGAATGATCATTTTAACTGGTTGATCAACTTGACATGTCTGCACTAAATCGTCCGTAACATTTGATTTAGAGTTCGAAATGACACGAATCCAACACCCACGTTAAACTAGCTCAATTTTTTATTGTGACAACATTTGAGATTGATACAGCTACAACAAAACCTTCAAGTAATCCAATTTAATCTAAACTGCGTGATGTCATGCATTATGCTTCATTTATAAGCCTTTACTCAAGGAGCAATTATGACCACTTTAACTGGCCGATCAACTTCATACATCCGCATTGAATCGTCCATAACTTTATTTAGAATTTAAAATGGCACGAATCCAACGCCCAAGTTAAGCTATTTCAAATTTCAATATTATGTCATATTTAGGACCGAAATAGCTACGACAAAGCCTCCAAGTAATCCAATCTATCACAAACTTTGTGATGCCATGTATTATGCTTCATTTGTAAACCTTTGCTCAATGAGCACTTTACAATGTTTAATTTAACAAGCCGATAAACTTGATGTGTCACAAAAAATCATCCGTAACTTTTGATTTTGAGTTCATAATAACACGAATCCAACGCCCACGTTAAGCTAGCTCAATTTTCTTTATTGTGACAATATTTGAGACTGAAAGAGCTACGACAAAGCATCCAAGTAATCCAGTGTATCCTAAACTACATGATGCCATGCATTCTGCTTCATTTACAGGCCTATACTCAAGGAGCACCAATGATCAGTTTCGAATGATCATTTTAACTGGCCGATGAACTTTTGATTTAGAGTTTAGATTGACATGAATCCAATGCCCATGTTAAGCTAGCTCAATTTTTATATTGTTACAACATTTAACATTGAAACAACTACCACAAAGCCTTCAAGTAATCCAATCTAACCAAAACTGCGTGATGCTATGCATTATGTTTCATTTATAACCTTTTACTCAAGGAGCACTAATGATCAGTTTAGAATAATCAGATTAGAAAGATCACTTTAGCTGGCCGACCAACATGACATGTCCGCACTAAATCATCCATAACTTTTGATTTAGAGTTCAAAATGATACGAATCCAAAACCCACATTAAGCAATTTCAATTTTCTATATTGTGTCAAATTTTATGACCAAAATAGCTACAAAAAAATGTCCAAGTAATCCAATCTATCCCAAACTGTGTGATGCCATGCAATATGCTTCATTATAAGCCTTTACTCAAAGAGCACCAATGTTTAGTTTAGAATGATCATTTTAACTGGCTGATAAACTTGACATGTCCGCACCTAATCGTAGGTTACTTTTGATTTCGAGTTTGGAATGACATGAATCCAACGTCCACGTTAAACTAGCTCAATTTTTATATTTTGAAAACATTTGAGTCTGAAACAGCTACCACAAAGCCTACAAGTAATCCAATCTATCCGAAACTCTATTATGCCATTCATTGTGCTTCATTTATAAACCTTTACTCAAGAAGTACTAATGATCAGTTTAGAATGATCATTTTAACTGGCCAATCAACTTGACATATCTACACTAAATTGTCCGTGACTTTTGATTAAGAGTTAAGAATGACACGAATCCAACGCCCACATTAAGCTAGCTCAATTTTCTAGATTGTGACAAACTTTAAAACTGAAATACCTACGACAAAGCCTCCAAGTAATCTAATATATCTCAAACTGAGATATGCCATGCATTATGCTTCATTTGTAAACTTTTGCTCAATGAGCACCAATGATCATATTAGAATGATCAATTTAACTAGCCGAATAACTTTACATGTCCGCACCTAATCGTATGTAACTTTTGATTTCGAGTTTGGAATGACATGTATCCAACATCCACGTTAAGCTAGCTCAATTTTTATATTTTGAAAACATTTGAATCTGAAACAGCTACCACAAAGCTTACAAGTAATCTAATCTATCCGAAACTCTGTGATGCCATGCATTGTGCTTCATTTAGAAGCCTTTACTCAAGAAGCACAAACGATCAGTTTAGAATGATCATTTTAACTGGCCCATAAACTTGACATGTATACACAAATTGTCCGTGACTTTTTATTTAGAGTTCAGAATGACACGAATCGAACACCCACATTAAGCTAGCTCAATTTTCTATATCGTGACAAAATTTAAAACTGAAATACCTACGACAAGGCCTCCAAGTAATCTAATCTATCCCAAACTGCGTTATGCCATGCATTATTCTTTATTTGTAAATCTTTGCTCAATGAGCACCAATGATCATATTAGATGGATCAATTTAACTAGCCGATAAACTTGACATGTCCGGACTAAATCGTCTGTGACTTGTGATTTAGAATTCAGAATGACATTAATCCAATGCCCACATTAAGCTAGCTATTTTTTCTATATTGTGACAATATTTGAGACTGAAAGAGCTTTGACAAAGCCTTCAAGTAATCCATTGTATCCCAAACTACGTGATGCCATGCATTATGCTTTATTTATAGGCCTTTACTCAAGGAGCACCAATGATCAGTTTAAAATAATCATTTTAACTGGTCGATAAACTTCACATGTCCGCACTTTATCGTCCGTAACTTTTTATTTAGAGTTCAGAATGACAAGAATCCAACGCCCACGTTAAGCTAGCGCAATTTTTTATATTGTGAGTACATTTGAGATTGAAACGGCTACCACAATGCTTTCAAGTAGTCCAATCTAATCTAAACTTTGTGATGTCATGCATTATGCTTCCTTTATAAGCCTTTACTCAAGGAGCACTAATGATCACTTTAACTGGCTGATCAACTTGACATATCCCGATTAACTCGTTCGTAACTTTTGATTTAGAATTAAGAATGAACGAATCCATGACTGATGTTAAGCTAGCTTAATTTTTTATGTTGTGACAATATTTAAAATTGAAACAGGTACCACAAAACCTTCAAGTAATCCAATCTAATCTAAATTGCGTGATGTCATGCATTATGCTTCATTTATAAGCCTTTACTCAAGGATCACTAATGATCAGTTTAGAATGATCACTTTAACTGGCCGATCAACTTGACATATCCGCACTAAATTTTCCGTAACTTTAGATTTAGAATTTAGAATTACACGAATCCAACGCCAATGTTAAGCTATTTCAATTTTCAATAGTGTCATAATTCAGGACCAAAATACCTATGACAAAGCCTTCAAGTAGTCCAATCTATCCCAAACTTTGTGATGCCATGATTATGCTTCATTTGTAAACCTTTTCTCAATGAGCACTTTAGAATGATTAATTTAACAAGCTGATAAACTTGGCATGTGGCACAAATCGTCCTTAACTTTTGATTTTGAGTTCAGAATGACACGAATCCAACGCCTACGTTAAGCTAGCTCAGTTTTCTTTATTGTGACAATATTTGAGACTGAAACAGCTACGAAAAAACATCCCAGTAATCCAGCGTATCCTAAACTACGTGATGCCATGCATTCTGCTTCATTTATAGGCCTATACTCAAGGAGCACAAATGATCAGTTTAGAATGATCACTTTAACTGGTCGATTAACTTGATATATCTGCACTAAATCGTCCGTAACTTTTGATTTAGAGTTTTGATTGAACAGAATCCAATGCCCACGTTAAGCTAGCTCAATTTTTTATATTGTGACAATATTTAAAATTGAAACAGCTACCGCAAAGCCTTCAACTAATCCAATATAACCAAAACTGCGTGATGTCCTGCATTATGTTTCATTTATAAGCCTTTACTCAAGGAGCACCTATGATCAGTTTAGAATTATCAGTTTAGAAATATCACTTTAGCTGGCCGATCAACTTGATATGTCCGTACTAAATCCAGCATAACTTTTTATTTAGAATTCAAAATGATACGAATCCAACCCCCACATTAAGCTATTTCAATTTTCTATATTGCGTCAAAATTTATGACCGAAATAGCTACGACAAAGTGTCAAAGTAATCCAATCTATCCCAAACTGCGTGATGCCATGCATTATGCTTCATTTATAAGCCTTTACTCATGGAGCACCAATGATTAGTTTAGAATGATCATTTTAACTTGCCGATCAACTTGACATGTCCGCACCTAATCGTCTGTAACTTCCGAATATGAGTTCAGAATGACATGAATCCAACGACCACGTTAAGCTAGCTCAATTTTCTAAATTGTATTGACATTTGAGACTAAAAGAGCTACGACAAAGCCTCCAAGTAATCCAACGTATCCCAAATTACGTGTGATGCCATGCATTATGCTTCATTTATTGGTCTTTACTCAAGGGGAACCAATGATCAGTTTAGAATGATCATTTTAACTGCCCAATCAACTTGACATGTATTCACTAAATCGTCTGTAATTTTTGATTTAGAGTTGAGAATGACACGAAATCAACGCCCTCGTTAAGGAAGCTCAATGTTCTGTATTATGATAAAATTTTACACTGAAATAGCGACAACCAAGCCTCCAGGTAATCCAGTCTATCCCAAACTACCTGATGCAATGCATTATGCTTCATTTGTAAACCTCTACTCAATGAGTAACAATGATAAGTTTAGAATGATCAATTTACTACCCGATAAGCTTGACATGTCCGCACTAAATCATTCGTAACTTTTGATTTAGAGTTCAGAATAACATGAATCCAACGCCCATGTTAAGTATCTCAATGTAGTATATACTGATGACATTTGAGACTAAAAGAGCTTTGACAAAACCTCCAAGTAATCCTACGTATCCCAAACTAGGTGATGCCATGCATTATTCTTCATTTATAGGCCTTTACTCAAAGAGCACCAATGATCAGTTTAGAATGATCATTTCAACTAGTCAATCAACTTGACATGTCCGCACTAAATTGACCGTAACGTTTGATTTAGAATCCGAATGACACGTTAAGCTATCTTAATGTTTTATATTGTGACAACATTTGAAATTGAGATAACTAGCACAAAGCCTTTAAGTAATCCAATCTAACCTAAATTGCGTGATGCCATGCATTATGCTGCATTTATAAGCCTTTAGTCAAAGAGCACTAATGATCAGTTTAGAATGATCTGTTTAGAATGATCAGATTAGAGTGATCACTTTAACTAGCCGATTAACTTGACATGTCCGCACTAAATCGTCCGTACCTTTTGATTTATAGTTCAGAATGACACGAATCCAACACCCACGTTAAGTTATTTCAATTTTTTATTTATAGTTCAGAATGACCAAAATAGCTATGAAAAAGGTTCTAAATAATCCAATCTATCCCAAATTGCGTGATGCCATTCATTATGCTTCATTTTTAAACGTTTGCTCAATGAGCACCAATGATCAGTTTAGAATGATCCATTTAACTAGCCGATAAACTGTACATGTCCACACTAAATCGTCAGTCACTTCTGATTTTGAGTTGAGAACGACACCAATCCATTTCCCACCTTAAGCTAACTACATTTTCTATATTGTGACAACATTTGAGACTGAAAGAGTTATGACAAAGCCTCCAAACTACGTGATGTCATGCATTATGCTTTATTTATAGGCCTTTATTCAAGGTGCACTAATGATCAGTTTAGATTGATCATTTTTCCTGACCAATCAACTTGACATGTCCGCACTAAATCGTTCATAACTTTTGATTTAGAGTTCAGAGTCACACGATTCTAATACCCACGTTACGGTAGCTTAATTTTCTATATTATGAAAAAATTTAGGACCGAAATAGCTACGACAAAGCCTTGAAGTAATCCAATCTATCTAAAACTATGTGGTCTCATGCATGACGCTTCATTTATAAACCTTTGCTCAATGAGCACCAATGGTTATTTTAGAATTATCAATTTAACTAGTTGATAAACTTGACATGTCCTCACCAAATCGTGCGTAACATTTGATTTAGAGTTCCAAAGGACACGAATCCAACCCCCACGTTAAGCTAGCTCAATTTTCTATCTTGGGAAAAAATTTCAGAATGAAATAGTTTTGACAAAGCCTCCTATTAATCCAATCTATCAGAAACAGCGTTGTACAATGCATTATGCTTCATTTGTATACCTTCCCTCAATGAGCACCAAAGATCATTTTAGAATGATCAGTTTAACTAGTCGATAAACTTGACATGTAATGCATGAAATTCCACACCACCTTAACCTAGATCAATTTTCTATAGTGTGAACTAATTTAGGACTCAAATAGCTATGACAAAGCCTTCAACTAATCTCATCTATCCGAAATTGCGTGTGGCATTATGGTCCATTTGTAAACCTTTGCTCAGTGAGAATTAATGATAAGTTTGGAATGATCATTTTAACAAGCTGATCAACCTGTCATGCCCGAATCATCCGTAACTATTGATATAGAGTTCAGAATGACAGGAATGCAATGCCCACGTTAAGCTAGGTCAATTTTCTATATTGTGACAAAATTTCAGACCGGAATATCTATGATAAAGGCTCCAAGTAATCCAATCTTTTCCAAACTGCATGATGCCATGCATTATGCTTCAATTATAAGCCTTTACTCAAGGTGAACCAATGATCAGTTTAGAATGATCATTTTAACTAGGTGATCAACTTCACATTTTCGCACTAAATCATTTTTAACATTTGATTTAGATCTCAAAATTACATGAATCTAGTGCCCACGTTAAGCTAGCTCAATTTCTATATTGTGACAACATTCGAGAGTAAAAGAGCTACGACAATGCCTTCAAGTAGTCCAATCTAACCCACACTGTGTGATGCCATGCATTATGCTTCATTTATAAGCCTTTACTCAAGGAGCACCAATGATCACTTTAGAATGATTATTTTAACTAGCCGATCAACTTGACATGTACGCACTAATTCGTACTTAACTTTTGATTTAGAGTTCAGAATCACAAGAATCCAACGCCCACGTTAAGCTAGCTAAATTTTCTATATTGTGAACAAATTTAGGACCAAATAGGTTCAACAAAACCTCCACATATTCCCATCTATCCGAAATTGCATGATGCCATGCATTATGTTTCATTTGTAAACCTATTTTTCGTGAGCACCAATTATCAGTTTAGAATGATCATTTTAACAAGCCGATTAACTTGTCATGTCTGCACTAAGTCGTCTTTAACTTTTGATTTAGAGCTCAAAATGACATGAATATAATACCCACGTTAAGTTAGTTAAATTTTCTGTATTGTGATAACATTTGAAACTAAAACAGCTAAAACAAAGCGTCCAAGTAGTCTAATGTATCCCAAACTGCGTGAGGCCATGCATTATGCTTCAATTATACACCTTTCCTAAACGAGCACCAATGATCAGTTTATAATGATTATTTTAACTAGCTGATCAACTTGACATGTCCGCACTAAGTTGTCTTCAACTTTTGATTTAGAGCTCAAAATGACATGAATCTAATACCCACATTAAGTTAGCTACATTTTCTGTATTGGGACAACATTTGAGACTAAAAGAGCTACGGCAAAGCTTCCAAGTAATCCAATCATTCCCAAACTGCATGATGCGATGCATTATGCATCATTTATATACATTTACTTAACGAGCACCAATGATCAGTTTAGAATGATTATTTTAACTTGCTGATAAAGTTGATGTATACACACTAAGTCGTCTTTAACATTTGATTTAGAGTTTAGAATGACACGAATTGAACGCCCACATTAAGCTAGCTCAATTTTCTATATTGTGAAAAAAATGAAGACCGAAGTAGCTGTGACAAAGCCTCCAAGTAATCCAATCTGATGCCATTCATTATGCTTCATTTTGTAAACCTTTGCTCAATGACAAGAAATAATCAGTTTATACTATTTAATTTATCTAGCCGATAAACTTAAGATGTCCGCCCTAAATAGTCCGTAAATTTTTATTTAGAGTTCAGAATTATACGAATACAATGACTACATTAAGCTAACTCAATTTTCTGTATTGTGACAAATATTAATACCAAAATAGCTACGATAAAGCCTTTAAGTAATCCAATCTATCCCAAACTGCATGATTCCATGCAATATGCTTCATTTGTAAAGGTTTGCTCAATGAGCAGAAATGACAAGTTTAGAATGATCAATTTAACTAGCCGATAAACTTGAGATGTCCACACTAAATTGTCCGTAACTTTCGATTTAGAATTCAAAATTAAACGAATACAATGCCCACATTAAGCTTGCTCAATTTTCTATTTTGACAAAATTTAGGACCGAAATAGTTACGATAATACAAGTAATCCAATCAATGCCAAACTGCGTGATGCCATATATTATGCTTCATTTAAAATCCTTTGCTCCATTAGAACCAATGATCAGTTTAGAATGATCATTTTAACAACCCGATCAACTTGTCATGTCCACACTAAATCGTCTGTAACTTTTGATTTAGAGTTCATAGTGCCACGAATCCAACACCCATGTTAAGTTAGCTCATTTTTCAAAATTGTGACAACATTTGAGAGTGAAAGAGCTATGAAAAAGCCTCCAAATAATCCAATGTACCCCGAATTGTGTGATGCCATGCATTATGCTTCATTTATAAGCCTTTACTCAAGGAGCACCAATGATCAATTTAGAATGATCATTTTAACTGGCTGATCACTTGACATGTCCGCAATTAATCGTCCGTAACTTTTAATTTAGAGTCCACAATGACACGGATCCAACACCCATGTTAAGCTAGCTCAATTTTCAATATTGTGACAACATTTCAGTCTGAAAGAGCTACGACAAAACCCCTGAGTAATCCAATGTATCCCAATCTACGCGATGTCATGTATTATTCTTCAATTATAAGCCTTTACTCAAGTAGCACCAATTATCAGTTTAGAATGATCACTTTAACTGGCCGATCACTTGACATGTCCACACTAAATCATGTGTAACTTTTGATTTAAAGTTCAAAATGACATGAATCCAACGCCCACGTTAAGCTAGCTCAATTTTCAATATTCTGACAACATTTGAGATTGAAAGAGCTATGAGAAAGCCTCCAAGTAATACAATGTATTCCAAACTGCGTGATGCCATACATTATGCTTCATTTATAAGCCTTTACTCAAGGACCACAAACTGTCAGTTTAGAATGATCATTTTGACTCGCCGATCACTTGACATGTCCGCACTAAACCGTCCATCACTATTGATTTACAGTTCATTATGACACGAATCCAACACGCACGTTAAGCTAGCTCAATTTTCAATATTGTGACAATATTTGAGACTGAAAGAGCTATGACAAAGCCATCAAGTAATTTAATGTATCCCAAATTGCATGATGCCATGCATGATGCCATGCATTATGCTTCATTTATAAGCCTTTACTCAAGTAGCACCAATGGTCAGTTTAGAACAATCATTTTAACTAACTGATCAAGTTGAGATGTCCGAACTTAATCGTCCTCAACATTTGATTAAGAGCTCAAAATAACATGAATCCAATGGCAACGTTAAGCTATCTTAATTTTCCATATTGTGACAATTTTGAGACTGAAAGAGGTACTACAAAGCCTCCAAGTAATCTAATGTATACCAAACTTCGCGATGCCATGCATTATGCTTCATTTATAGGCCTTTACTCATGGAGAACCAATGATCTGTTTATAATGATCATTTTAATAGAAAATCAACTTGACCTGTCCGCACTAAATTGTCAGTAACTTTTGATTTAGAGTTTTGAATGACACGAATTCAATGCCCAAGTTAAGCTACCTCAATTTTCAATATTGAGACAACATTTTGAGACTTAAAGAGCTACGACAAAGCCTCCAATTAAACCAATGTATCCCAAACTGCGTTATGCCACGTATTATTCTTCATTTATAAGCCTTTACTCAAGGAACACAATTGATTAGTTTATAATGATCATTTTTACTGGCCGATCACTTGATATGTCCATACTACATCGTCTGTAACGTTTGATTTAGAGTTCAGAATGACACGAATCAAACGCCCATGTTAAGCTAGCTCAATTTTCAATATTGTCATAACATTTGAGACTAAAAGAGCTACGACAAAGCCTCGAAGTAATCCAATGAATCCTAAAATGCGTGACACCATGCATTATGATTCATTTATAAGCCTTTAATCAATGAGCACCGCTGATCAGTTTAGCCAGCTGATCAACATGAAATGTCCGTACTAAATCGTCTTTAGCTATTGATTTAGAGCTAAAAATGACATGACTCCAATTCCAAAGTTAATCTAGCTCAATTTTCCATATTGTGACAATTTTGAGACTGAAAGAGCTACTACAAAGCCTCCAAGTAATCCGATGTATCCCAAATTGCGTAATACCATGCATTATTCTTCATTATTTGCCTTTACTTAATGATCACCAATGATCAGTTTAGAATGATCATTTTAACTGGCCGATCATTTGACATATCCGAACTAAATCGTTTGTAACTTTTGATTTAGAGTTTTGAATGACACGTATCAAACGCCCATGTTAAGCTACCTCATTTTTCAATATTGTGACAACATTTTGAGACTTAAAGAGCTACGGCAAAGCCTCCAAATAAACCAATGTATCCCAAACTGTGTGATGCCATGTATTATTTTTCATTTATAAGGCTTTACTCAAGGCACACAATTGATTAGTTTAGAATGATCATTTTACTGGCCGATCACTTGACATATCCGCACTAAATCGTCCATAACTATTGATTTAGATTTCAGAATGACACTGAATCGAATGCCCACGTTAAGCTAGCTCAAGTTTCTATTTTGTGACAACATTTGAGAGTGAAAAAACTAGGACAAAGCCTCCACGTAATAGAATGTATTCCAAACTGCACAATGCTGTGCATTATGCTTCATTTATAAGCCTTTACTCCATGAGCACCAATGATCAGTTTAGAATGATCATTTTAACTAGACGTTATACTTGACATGTTTGCACTAAATCGTCTGTAACTTTTAATTTAGAGTTCAGAATGACATGAATCCAACGCCGACGTTAAGCTAGCTCAATTTTCTATATGGTGACAACATTTGAGACTGAAAGCGCTACGACAAAGCCTCCACAAAGCCAATGTATAAACTTCATGATGCCATGCGTTGTGCTTCATTTATAAACCTTTACTCAATGAGCACCAATGATCAGTTTAGAATAACCACTTTAACTGGCCGATCAACATGACTTATCCGCACTAAATTGTCCATAAATTTTGATTTAGATATCCAAATGACACGAATCCAACGCTCACGTTAAGCTAGCCCAATTTTCAACAGTGTGAAAAAATTTAATATTGAAATAGCTATGACAAAGCCTCCAAGTAATCCAATCTATCCCAAAATGCGTGATGGACTGCATTATGCTTCATTTATAAGCCCTTACTCAAGAAGCACCAATGATCAATTTAGAATGATCATTTTTAACTAGCTGATCAACTTGACATGTCCACACTAAATCGCCTTTAACTATTGATTTAGAGCTCAAAAAAAATTTAGTCCAACACTAACGCTTAGCTAGCTCAATTTTCTATATTGTAAACACTTTTGAGACTGAAAGAGCTACTACAAAGCCTCCAATTAACCCAATCTCTCCCAAACTGCGTGTGCCATGTATTATATTTCATTTATAAGCGTTTACTCTAGGAGCACCAATGATCAGTTTAGAATGATCAATTTAACCAGCCGATAAACTTGACATAACCACACTAAATCGTCTGTAACCTTTGATTTAGAGTTCAGAATGACACTGCCCACGTTAAGCTATCTCAATTTTCTATATTGTGACAACAGTTGAGACTGAAAAAGCTACGACAAAACCTCCAAGTAATACAATGTATCCCAAACTGCACGATGCCATGCATTATGCTTCATTTATAAGCTTTTGTTCAAGGAGCACCAATGATCAGTTTAGAATGATCATATTAACTAGACGATCAACTTGACATGTCGGCACTAAATCGCACATAACTTTCCATTTAGAGATCAGAATGACACAAATCTGATGCCCACGTTAAGCTAGCTCAATTTTCTATATTGTGACAAAATTTTACACTAAAATAGCTACGACAAAGTCTCCAAGTAATTCACTGTATCACAACCTGCGCGATTCCATGATTATTTATCATTTATAAGCCTTTACTCAAGAGCACCAATGATCAGTTTAGATTGGTCATTTAAACTGGCCGATCACTTCACATGTCCGCACTAAATCGTCCGTACTTTTTTTATTTAGAGTTTAGAATGACACCAATCCAACGCCCACGATAAGTTAGCTCAATTTTCAATATTGTGACAACATTTGAGAATGAAAGAGCTACGATAAAGCCTCCAAGTATTGTAATGTATCTTAAATTGCGTGATACCATGCATTATGCTTCATTTATAAGTCTTTACTCAAGGATCACCAATGATCAGTTTAGAATGATAATTTTAACTGGGCGATCACTTGACATATCCGTAGTAAATCGTCTATAACTTCAAATTTAGAGTTCAGAATGGCAGGAATCCAACGCCCACGTTAAGCTAGCTCAATTTTCAATATTGTGATGAGATTTGAGGCTCAAAAAGCTATGGCAAAGACTCCAAGTAATCCAATGTATCCCATGGTGATGCCATGCATAATGTTTCATTTATAAGCATTTAGTCATGGAGCACCAATGATTAGTTTAGAATGATCATTTTAATGGACGATCAACTTGACATTTCCACACTAAATCGCCTGTAACTTTTGATTTAGAATTCAGAATGACACGAATCCAACGCCCACATTAAGCTAGCTCAATTTTCTATACTGTGACAATCAGAGACTGAGAGAGCTACGAAAAGGCCTCGAAGTAATCCAATGTATCCCAAAATGCGCGATGTCATGCATTATTATTCATTTATAAGCCTTTACTCAAGCAGCACCAATGATCAGTTTAAAATGATTATTTTAATTGGCCAATCAGTTGACATATCTGAACTCAATTATACGAAACTTTTGAATTAGAGTTCAGAATTACACTGAATCTAGTTTCTACATTAAGCTAGCTCAAGTTTCTATTTTGCGAAAACATTTGAGAGTGAAAAATCTATGACAAAGCCTCCACGTAATAAAATGTATACCAAACTGCACGATTCCATACATTATGCTTCATTTATAAGTCTTTACTCAAATAGCACCAATGAACAGTTTAGAGTGATCATTTTAACTAGACGATATACTTGACATGTTTGAACTAAATCGTCCGTAACTTTTGATTTAGAGTTCAGAATGACACGAATCCATTGCCCACGTTAGGCTAGCTCAATTTTCTATATGCTGGCAACATTTGAGACTTAAAGAGCTACGACAAAACCACCATGAATCCATTGTATAAACTGCATGATGCCATGCGTTTTGCTTCATTTATAAACCTTTACTCAATGAGCACCAATGATTAGTTTAGAATAATCATTTTAACTGGCCGATCAACTTGACATATCTGCACTAAATCGCCGTAAGTTTTGATTTAGAATTCAAAATGACACGAATCCAATGCTCACATTAAGCTAGCCCAATTTTCTACATTTTGAAAAAAATTATGATTAGCTACGACAAAGCCTCCATGTAATCCAATCTATCCCAAACTGCGTAATGGCATGCATTATGCTTCATTTATAAGCCTTTACTCAAGAAGCACCAATGATCAATTTGGAATGATCATTTTAACTAGCTGATCAACTTGACATGTCCACACTAAATCTCCTTTAACTTTTGATTTAGACCTCAAAATAACATTAGTCCAACGCTAATGTTAAGCCAGCTCAATTTTCTATATTGTGACAACATTTGAGACTGAAAGAGCTAATACAAACCTTCCAAGTAGTCCAATCTATCCCAAACTGCGTGATGGCATGCATTACGCTTCATTTATAAGTTTTAAGTCAAGGAGCACCAATGATTAGTTTAGAATGATCATTTTAATTCTTTTCTTTCAAATACATTCTTCCTTCACTGGGAATATGCTGTTATTGAGCTGTGTTTTCTCGTAGCTATCCAGCACTTGGAAGGAGCGAGCAAGGACCTGCTCGGGAATGTAGCTACCTCCGCAAGTGTAGGGCGGTTTCCTATGTTGGACTGAAAAAATAAGGACCTAAGAGCGTCTTCTCATAGGTTTTTTCCTCTCGCGCCCACCGCCGCCTGGCCGATAAACTTGACATATCCACGCTAAATCGTCCGTAACATTTGATTTAGTGTTCAGAATGACACTGAATCCAATGCCCACGTTAAGCTATCTCAATTTTCTATATTGTGACAATAATTGAGCCTGAAAAATCTACGACAAAGCCTCCAAGTTATAAAATGTATCCCAAGATGCACGATGCCATGCATTTTACCTCGTTTATAAGCTTTTATTCAAGTAGCACCAATGATCAGTTTAGAATGATCATTTTTACTAGAGGATCAACTTGACATGTCGGCACTAAATCGTTCATAACTTTTGATTTAGAGATCAAAATGACACGAATCCATCGCCCACGTTAAGCTAGTTCAATATTCTATATTGTGACAAAATTTTACACTGAAATAGCTACGAAAAAGCCTCCAAGTAATCCAATCTATCGCAACCTGTGTGATGCCATGCATTATTCGTCATTTATAAGCCTTTCCTCAAGGAGCACCAATAATCAGTTTAGATTGATCATTTTATTGGCCGATCACTTCACATATCTGCAGTAAATCATCTGTAACTTTTGATTTAGTGTTCAGAATGACACGACTCCAACTCCCACGTTAATCTAGCTAAATTTTCAATATTGTGATAACATTTGAGAATGAAAGAGCTACAATAAGGCCTCCAAGTAATGTAATATATCCCAAATTACGTGATACCATGCATTATGCTTAATTTATAAGAATTTAATCAAGGAGCACCAATGATCAGTCTAGAATGATCATTTTAACTGGCCGATCACTTGACATATCTGCTGTAAATGGTCCGTAACTTCTGATTTAGAGTTCAAAATGACAAGAATACAACGCCCACATTTAGCTAGCTCAATTTTCAATATTGTGACAACATTTGAGATTCAAAGAGTTATGACAAAGACTCCAAGTAATCCGTATCCCATGGGGATGCCATGCATAATGCTTCACTCAAAAGCCTTTATTAATGGAGCATCAATGATCAGCTTAGAATGATCAGTTTAGAATGATCATTTTAATGGACGATCAACTTCACATGTCCGCACTAAATCGTGTGTAACTTTTGACAACATTTAAGACTGAGAGAGCTACGGCAAAGCCTCCAATTAATCGAATGTATCACAAAATGCGCGATGCCATGCATTATTCTTAATTTATAAGCCTTTACTCAAGGAACACCAATGATCAGTTTAGACTAAATATTTTAAGTGGCCGATCACTTGACATGTCCGCGCTAAATCGTCTGTAATTTTTGATTTAGAGTTCAGAATGATACTGAATGCAATGTCCACGTTAAACTAGCTCAATTTTCTATTTTGTGACAACATTTGAGAGTGAAAAAGCTATGATAAAGCCTCCACGTAATAGAATGTATTCCAAACTGCACGATGCCATGCAATATTCTTCATTTATAAGACTTTACTCAAAGAGCACCAATGATCAGTTTAGATTGATCATTTTAACTATCCGATCACTTCACATGTCCACTCTAAATCGTTAGTAACTTCTGATTTAGAGTTCAAAGTGACACGAATCTAACGCCCATGTTACGCTAGCTCAGTTGTCTATATGGTGACAGCATTTGAGAATGAAAGAGCCACGACAAAGCCTCCAAGTAATGTAATGTATCCCAAATTGCGTGACATCATGCTTTATGCTTCATTTATAAGGCTTTACTCAAGGAGCAGCAATGATTAGTTTAGAATGATCATTTTAACTAGCCGATCACTTGACATATATGTAGTAAATCGACCGTAACTTTTGATTTAGAGTTTAGAATGACAGGAATCCAACACCCATGTTAATCTAGCTCAATTTTAAATATTGTTTCAACATTTCAGACTGAAAGATTTACGACAAATCCTCCAAGTAATCCAATGTATCCCAAAATACGCGAGGCCCTGCAAAATGCTTCATTCATAAGCCTCCATTAAAATGATCATTCTAAACTGATCATTGGTGCTCCATGAGTGAAGCATTTTGACATGTCCGCACTAAACCGTCTGTAACTTTTGATTTAGAGTTCAGAATGACATGAATCCAACGCCCACGTTAAGCGAGTTTAATTTTCTGTATGGCGACAACATTTGAGACAGAAAGAGCTACAAAAAAGCCTCCACAAATCCCATGTATAAACTGTATGATGCCATGCGTTATGAGTCATTTATAAACCTTTACTCAATGAGCACCAATGATCAGTTTAGAATGATTATTTTAACTGGCGGATGAACTTGACATATCCGCACTTAATCGTCCGTAAGTTTTGATGTAGAATTCAAAATGACATGAATCTAACGATCACGTTAAGTTATCCCAATTTTCTACATTGTGAAAAAATTTAAAACTTAAATAACTACGACAAAGCCTCCAAGTATTCCAATCTATCCCAAACTGCATGATGGCATGCATTATGCTTCATTTATAAGCCTATATTCAAGAAGCACCAATGATCAAATTAGAATGATCATTTTAACTAGCTGATCAACTTGACATGTCCACACTAAATTGCCTTTAGCTTTTGATTTAGATATCACAATAACATTAGTCCAATGCTAACATTAATCTAGCTTAATTTCCTATATTGTGACAACATTTGAGACTGAAAGAGCTACTTTAAAGCCTCCAAGTAATACAATCTATCGCAAACTGTGTGATGCATGCATTATGCTTCATTTATATGCCTTTACTCAAGAAGCACCAATGATAAGTTTAGAATGATCATTTTAACCGGCCAATAAACTTGACATATCAACATTAAATCATCCGTAACGTTTGATTTAGAGTTCAGAATGACACTGAATCCAATGCCCACGTTAATCTAGCTCATTTTTCTTTATTGTGACAACAATTGAGACTAAAAAAGCTACGGAAAAGCCTCCAAGTAATACAATGTATCCCAAAACTGCACGATATCATGCATTATGCTTCATTTATAAGCTTTTATTCAAGGAGCACAAATGATCAGTTTAGATTGATCATTTTAACTAGCCGATCACTTCGGATGTTCGCACTAAATTGTCCGTAACTTTTGATTTAGAGTTTAGAATGATAAAAATCCAACGACCAAGTTAAGCTAGCTCAATTTTCTATAATGTGACAACATTTCAGAATGAAAGAGCTACGATAAAGCCTCCAAGTATTGTAATGTATCCCAAATTGCGTGACACCGTGCATTATGCTTCATTTATAAGCCTTTACTCAAGTAGAACATTTGATCACTTTAGAATGATCATTTTAACTGGCTGATCACTTTACATGTTCGAACTAAATCGTCCATAGCTTCTGATTTAGAGTTCAGAATGACCGGAATCCAACGCCCACATTAATCTAGCTCAATTTTCAATATTGTTACAACATTTCAGACTAGAAGAGTTACGACAAAGCCTTCAAGTAATCCAATGAATCCCAAA
>JAEVFF010000240.1:252778-267662 GCA_018901945.1 Pugionium dolabratum | reverse complement strand
CCACGTTAAGCTGGCCCAAGTTTCTATTTTGTGACAACATTTGAGAGTGAAAAACCTAGGACAAAGCATCCACGTAATAGAATGTATTCCAAACTGCACAATGCCGTGCATTATGCTTCATTTATAAGCCTTTACTCAATGAGCACCAATGATCAGTTTAGAATGATCATGATAACTAGACGATATACTTGACATGTTTGCACTAAATCGTCTGTAACTTTTAATTTAGAGTTCACAATGACACGAATCCAACGCCGACGTTAAGCTAGCTCAATTTTCTATATGGTGACAACATTTGAGACTGAAAGAGCTACGACAAGGCCTCCACGAATCCAATGTATAAACTTCATGATGCCATGCGTTGTGCTTCATTTATAAACCTTTACTCAATGAGCGCCAATGATCAGTTTAGAATAATCATTTTAACTGGCCGATCAACTTGACTTATCCTCACTAAATTGTCCATAAGTTTTGATTTAGATATCCAAATGACACGAATCCAACGCTCACGCTAAGCTAGCCCAGTTTTCAACAGTGCGAAAAATTTTAATATTGAAATAGCTATGACAAAGCCTCCAAGTAATCCAATCTATCCTAAAATGCGTGATGGACTGCATTATGCTTCATTTATAAGCCCTTACTCAAGAAGCACCAATGATCAATTTAGAATGATCATTTTTAACTAGCTGATCAACTTGACATGTCCACACTAAATCGCCTTTAACTTTTGATTTAGAGCTCAAAAAAAATTTAGTCCAACACTAACGTTAAGCTAGCTCAATTTTCTATATTGTGAACACTTTTGAGACTGAAAGAGCTACTACAAAGCCTCCAAGTAATCCAATCTATCCCAAACTGCGTGTGCCATGTATTATATTTCATTTATAAGCGTTTACTCAAGGAGCACCAATGATAAGTTTAGAATGATCAATTTAACCGGCCGATAAACTTGACATAACCACACTAAATCGTCTGTAACGTTTGATTTAGAGTTCAGAATGACACTGAATCCAATGCCCACATTAAGCTATCTCAATTTTCTATATTGTGACAACAGTTGAGACTGAAAAAGCTACGACAAAACCTCCAAGTAATACAATGTATCCCAAACTGCACGATGCCATGCATTATGCTTCATTTATAAGCTTTTGTTCAAGGAGCACCAATGATCAGTTTAGAATGATCATATTAACTAGACGATCAACTTGACATGTTGGCACTAAATCGCAAATAACTTTCTATTTAGAGATCAGAATGACACGAATCTAATGCCGACGTTAAGCTTGCTCAATTTTCTATATTGTGACAAAATTTTACACTGAAATAGCTATGACAAAGTCTCCAAGTAATTCACTATATCCCAACCTGCGCGATTCCATGATTATTTATCATTTATAAGCCTTTACTCAAGAGCACCAATGATCAGTTTAGATTGGTCATTTTTACTGGCCGATCACTTCACATGTCCGCACTAAATCGTCCGTATTTTTTTATTTAGAGTTTAGAATGACACGAATCCAACGCCCACGTTAAGTTAGCTCAATTTTCAATATTGTGACAACATTTGAGAATGAAAGAGCTACGATAAAGCCTCCAAGTATTGTAATGTATCTTAAATTGGGTGATACCATGCATTATGCTTCATTTATAAGTCTTTCCTCAAGGAGCACAAATGATCAGTTTAGAATGATAGTTTTAACTGGGCGATCACTTGACATATCCGTAGTAAATCGTCTATAACTTCAAATTTAGAGTTCAGTATGGCAGGAATCCAATGCCCACGTTAAGCTAGCTCAATTTTCAATATTGTGATGAGATTTTAGGCTCAAAAAGCTATGGCAAAGACTCCAAGTAATCCAATGTATCCCATGGTGATGCCATGCATAATGTTTCATTTATAAGCATTTACTCATGGAGCACCAATGATTAGTTTAGAATGATCATTTTAATGGACGATCAACTTGGCATTTCCACACTAAATCGCCTGTAACTTTTGATTTAGAATTCAGAATGACACGAATCCAATGCCCACATTAAGCTAGCTCAATTTTCTATATTGTGACAACATTTGAGACTGAGAGAGCTACGAAAAGGCCTCGAAGTAATCCAATGTATCCCAAAATACGCGATGTCATGCATTATTATTCATTTATAAGCCTTTACTCAAGCAGCACCAATGATCAGTTTAAAATGATTATTTTAATTGGCCCATCGGTTGACATATCCTAACTCAATTATACGAAACTTTTGATTTAGAGTTCAGAATTACACGAATCTAGTTTCTACGTTAAGGTAGCTCAAGTTTCTATTTTGCGAAAACATTTGAGAGTGAAAAATCTATGACAAAGCCTCCACGTAATAAAATGTATATCAAACTGCACGATTCCATACATTATACTTCATTTATAAGTCTTTACTCAAATAGCACCAATGAACAGTTTAGAGTGATCATTTTAACTAGACGATATACTTGACATGTTTGCACTAAATCGTCCGTAACTTTTGATTTAGAGTTCAGAATGACACAAATCCATTGCCCACGTTAGGCTAGCTCAATTTTCTATATGCTGGCAACATTTGAGACTTAAAGAGCTACGACAAAACCACCATGAATCCATTGTATAAACTGCATGATGCCATGCGTTTTGCTTCATTTATAAACCTTTACTCAATGAGCACCAATGATTAGTTTATAATAATCATTTTAACAGGCCGATCAACTTGACATATCCTCACTAAATCGTCCGTAAGTTTTGATTTAGAATTCAAAATGACACGAATCCAATGCTCACGTTAAGCTAGCCCAATTTTCTACATTTTGAAAAAATTTATGACTGAAATAGCTACGACAAAGCCTCCAAGTAATCCAATCTATCCCAAACTGCGTGATGGCATGCATTATGCTTCATTTATAAGCCTTTACTCAAGAAGCACCAATGATCAATTTGGAATGATCATTTTAACTAGCTGATCAACTTGACATGTCCACACTAAATCTCCTTTAACTTTTGATTTAGACCTCAGAATAACATTAGTCCAACGCTAACGTTAAGCCAGCTCAATTTTCTATATTGTGACAACATTTGAGACTGAAAGAGCTAATACAAACCTTCCAAGTAGTCCAATCTATCCCAAACTGCGTGATGGCATGCATTACGCTTCATTTATAAGTTTTAAGTCAAGGAGCACCAATGATTAGTTTAAAATGATCATTTTAATTCTTTTCTTTCAAATACATTCTTCCTTCACTGGGAATATGCTGTTATTGAGCTGTGTTTTCTCGTAGCTATCCAGCACTTGGAAGGAGCGAGCAAGGACCTGCTCGGGAATGTAGCTACCTCCGCAAGTGTAGGGCGGTTTCCGATGTTGGACTGAAAAAATAAGGACCTAAGAGCGTCTTCTCATAGGTTTTTTCCTCCCGCGCCCACCGCCGCCTGGCCGATAAACTTGACATATCCACGCTAAATCGTCCGTAACATTTGATTTAGTGTTCAGAATGACACTTAATCCAATGCCCACGTTAAGCTATCTCAATTTTCTATATTGTGACAATAATTGAGACTGAAAAATCTACGACAAAGCCTCCAAGTTATAAAATGTATCCCAAGATGCATGATGCCATGCATTATACCTCGTTTATAAGCTTTTATTCAAGTAGCACCAAGGATCAGTTTAGAATGATCATTTTTACTAGAGGATCAACTTGACATGTCGACACTAAATCGTTCATAACTTTTGATTTAGAGATCAGAATGACACGAATCCATCACCCACGTTAAGCTAGTTCAATATTCTATATTGTGACAAAATTTTACACTAAAATAGCTACGAAAAAGCCTCCAAGTAATCCAATCTATCGCAACCTGTGTGATGCCATGCACTATTTGTCATTTATAAGCCTTTCCTCGAGGAGCACCAATAATCAGTTTAGATTGATCATTTTATTGGCCGATCACTTCACATATCCGCAGTAAATCGTCTGTAACTTTTGATTTAGTGTTCAGAATGACACGACTCCAACTCCCACGTTAATCTAGCTAAATTTTCAATATTGTGACAACATTTGAAAATGAAAGAGCTACGATAAGGCCTCCAAGTAATGTAATGTATCTCAAATTACGTGATACCATGCATTATGCTTCATTTATAAGAATTTAATCAAAGAGCACCAATGATCAGTCTAGAATGATCATTTTAACTGGCCGATCACTTGACATATATGCTGTAAATGGTCCGTAACTTCTGATTTAGAGTTCAAAATGACAAGAATACAACGCCCACATTTAGCTAGCTCAATTTTCAATATTGTGACAACATTTGAGATTCAAAGAGTTATGACAAAGACTCCTAGTAATCCGTATCCCATGGGGATGCCATGCATAATGCTTCACTCAAAAGCCTTTATTAGTGGAGAATCAATGATCAGCTTAGAATGATCAGTTTAGAATGATCATTTTAATGGACGATCAACTGCACATGTCCGCACTAAATCGTGTGTAACTTTTGACAACATTTGAGACTGAGAGAGCTACGACAAAGCCTCCAATTAATCCAATGTATCACAAAATGTGCGATGCCATGCATTATTCTTAATTTATAAGCCTTTACTTAAGGAACACCAATGATCAGTTTAGAATAAATATTTTAAGTGGCCGATCAATTGACATGTCCGCGCTAAATCGTCTGTAATTTTTGATTTAGAGTTCAGAATGATACTGAATGCAATGTCCACGTTAAACTAGCTCAATTTTCTATTTTGTGACAACATTTGAGAGTGAAAAAGCTATGATAAAGCCTCCACGTAATAGAATGTATTCCAAACTGCACGATGCCATGCAATATTCTTCATTTATAAGACTTTACTCAAAGAGCACCAATGATCAGTTTAGATTGATCATTTTAACTATCTGATCACTTCACATGTCCACTCTAAATCGTTAGTAACTTTTGATTTAGAGTTCAAAATGACACGAATCTAATGCCCACGTTACGCTAGCTCAGTTTTCTATATGGTGACAGCATTTGAGAATGAAAGAGCCACGACAAAGCCTCCAAGTAATGTAATGTATCCCAAATTGCGTGACATCATGCTTTATGCTTCATTTATAAGCCTTTACTCAAGGAGCAGCAATGATTAGTTTAGAATGATCATTTTAACTAGCCGATCACTTGACATATATGTAGTAAATCGACCGTAACTTCTGATTTAGAGTTTAGAATGACAGGAATCCAACGGCCATGTTAATCTAGCTCAATTTTAAATATTGTTTCAACATTTCAGACTGAAAGATTTACGACAAATCCTCAAAGTAATCCAATGTATCCCAAAATACGCGAGGCCATGCAAAATGCTTCATTCATAAGCCTCCATTAAAATGATCATTCTAAACTGATCATTGGTGCTCCATGAGTGAAGCATTTTGACATGTCCGCACTAAATCGTCTGTAACTTTTCATTTAGAGTTCAGAATGACATGAATCCAACGCCCACGTTAAGCGAGCTCAATTTTCTATATGGCGACAACATTTGAGACTGAAAGAGCTACAAAAAAAGCCTCCACAAATCCCATGTATAAACTGTATGATGCCATGCGTTATGATTCATTTATAAACCTTTACTCAATGAGCACCAATGATCAGTTTAGAAAGATTATTTTAACTGGCCGATGAACTTGACATATCCGCACTAAATCGTCCGTAAGTTTTGATTTAGAATTCAAAATAAAGCGAATCTAACGATCACGTTAAGTTATCCCAATTTTCTACATTGTGAAAAAATTTAAAACTTAAATAACTACGACAAAGCCTCCAAGTATTCCAATCTATCCCAAACTGCATGATGGCATGCATTATGCTTCATTTATAAGCCTTTACTCAAGAAGCACCAATGATCAAATTAGAATGATCATTTTAACTAGCTGATCAACTTGACATGTCCACACTAAATTGCCTTTAGCTTTTGATTTAGATATCACAATAACATTAGTCCAATGCTAACGTTAATCTAGCTTAATTTCCTATATTGTGACAACATTTGAGACTGAAAGAGCTACTTTAAAGCCTCCAATTAATACAATCTATCGCAAACTGCGTGATGCCATGCATTATGCTTCATTTATATGCCTTTACTCAAGAAGCACCAATGATAAGTTTAGAATGATCATTTTAATTGGCCAATAAACTTTACATATCAACATTAAATCATCTGTAACGTTTGATTTAGAGTTCAAAATGACACTGAATCCAATGCCCACGTTAATCTAGCTCAATTTTCTTTATTGTGACAACAATTGAGACTAAAAAAGCTACGGAAAAGCCTCCAAGTAATACAATGTATCCCAAACTGCACGATATCATGCATTATGCTTCATTTATCAGCTTTTATTCAAGGAGCACAAATGATCAGTTTAGATTGATCATTTTCACTGGCCGATCACTTCAGATGTTCGCACTAAATTGTCCGTAACTTTTGATTTAGAGTTTAGAATGATAAAAATCCAACGACCAAGTTAAGCTAGCTCAATTTTCTATAATGTGACAACATTTGAGAATGAAAGAGCTACAATAAAGCCTCCAAGTATTGTAATGTATCCCAAATTGTGTGACACCGTGCATTATGCTTCATTTATAAGCCTTTACTCAAGTAGAACCAAAGATCACTTTAGAATGATCATTTTAATTGGCTGATCACTTTACATGTTCGAACTAAATCGTCCATAGCTTCTGATTTAGAGTTCAGAATGACCGGAATCCAACGCCCACATTAATCTAGCTCAATTTTCAATATTGTTACAACATTTCAGACTGAAAGAGTTACGACAAAGCCTTCAAGTAATCCAATGAATCCCAAAATACGCGATACCATGCATAATGCTTCATTCATAAGCCTTTACTCATGGAGCACCAATGATCAGTTCAGATTGATCATTTTAATGGACGATCAACTTGACATGTCTGCACTTAATCGTCTGTAACTTTTGATTTGGAGTTCAGTATGACACGAATCCAAAGCCCAAGTTAAGCTAGCTCAATTTTCTATATTGTGACAAGATTTGAGACTGAGAAAGCTTTGACAAAGCCTCCAAGTAATCCAATGTATCACAAAATGCTCGATGACATGCATAATTCTTCATTTATAACCCTTTACTCATGGAGCACCAATGATTAGTTTAGAATGATTATTTTAATTCGCCGATCACTTGACATGTTCGCACTAAATCGTACATAACTTTTGATTTAGAGTTGAGACTTACACAAATCCCGGGCCAAGGTTAAGCTAGCTGAATTTTCAATATTGGCAGAACATTTGAGATTAGAAGAGCTACGTCAAAGCCTCCATGTAACTGTTGATTTAGAGTTCAGAATGACACGAATCCAACACCCACGTTAAGCTAGCACAATTTTCTATATGGTGACAATATTTGAGACTGAAAGAGCTATGACAAACCCTCCAAGTAATCCAATGTATCCCGAATTGCGTGATTTCATCCATTATGTTTCATTTATAATCGTTTACGCAAGGAGCACCAATGATCAGTTAAGAATGATCATTTTAACTGGCCGATCACTTTACATATCCGCACTAAATCGTCTGTAAATTTTGATTTAGAGTTCAGAATGACACTGAATCCAATGCCCACGTTAAGCTAGCTCAATTTTCTATTTTGTTACAACATTTGAGAGTGAAAGAGCTACGACCAAGCCTCCAAGTAATCCAATGTATCCCAAATTGCGTCATGCCATTCATTATGCTTCATTTATAAGCTTTTACTCAAAGAGCACCAACGATCAAATTAGAATGATCATTTTTAACTAAACGATATACTTCACATGTCTAGACTAAATCATCTATAACTTTTGATTTAGAGTTCAGAATGACACCAATCCATCGTGCACGTTAAGCTAGCTCAATTTTCAATATTTTGAAACGATTTGAGACTGAAAGAGCTATGAAAAAGCCTCAAAGTAATCAAATGTACCCCGCTTGATGGCATGCATAATGCTTCATTTATAAGCTTTTTTCATGGAGCACCAATGATCAATTTAGAATGATGATTGTAATGAACAATCAACTTGACATGTACGCACTAAATCTTATGTAACTTTTGATTTAAAGATTAGAATGACACGAATCCAACGCCCACGTTAAGTTATCTCAATTTTCTATATTGTGACAACATTTGAGACTGAAAGAAATACGACAAAGCTTCCAAGTAATCCACTGTATCCCAAACTGCACGATACCATGCATTATTCTTCATTTATAAGCTTGTACTCTAGGAGCACCAATGATCAATTTAGAATGATCATTTTAACTAGATGATCAACTAGACATGTCCGCACTAAATTGTCCATAACTTTTGATTTAGAGTTCAGAATGACAAGAATCCAACGCACACATTAAGCTAGCTCATTTTTTAATACCATGAAAACATTTGGGACTGAAAGAGCTATGACAATGCCTCCAAGTAATCCAATGTATCTCTGTGTGATACCATGCATTATGCTTCATTTATAAGCCTTAACTCATGGAGCACCAATGATCAATTTTGAATGATGATTTTAATGGATGATCAACTTGACATGTCCGCACTAAATCGTTTGTAACTTTTGATTTAGAGTTTAGAATGACACGAGTCCAACGCCCACATTAAGCTATCTCAAATATCTATATTGTGACAGCATTTGACACTGCAAGAACTACGAAAAAGCCTCCAAGTAATCAAATGTATCCCAAAATGTGCGATGCCATGCATTATTTTTCATTTATAAGCCTTTACTCAACGAGCACTAATGATCAGTTTAGAATAATCATTTTAATTGGCCGATCACTTGACATGTCCGCACCAAATCGTCTGTAATTTTTGATTCAATGTTCAGACTTACACGAATTCAACACCAATGTTAAGATAACTCAATTTTCAATATTGTGACAACAATTGAGACTAAAAAAGCTACGACAAAGCCTCCACATAATATAATGTATCCCGAACTGCACGATGCAATGCATTACGCTTCATTTATAAGCCTTTACTCAAAGAGCAACAATGATCAGTTTAGAATGAACATCTTAGTTTGTTGATCAACTTGAGATGTACGCACTAAATCGTGTTCAAGTTTTGATTTATAGCTCAAAATGACATGAGTCCAACACCAACGTTAAGCTAGCTCAATTTTCCATATTTTGAAAATTTTAAGATTAAAAGAGGTTTTACAAAGCCTCCAAGTAATCCAATGTAACCCAAACTGCAAGATGACATGCATTATGCTTCATTTATAAGCATTTACTCAAGGAGCACCAATGATCAGTTTAGAATGATCATTTTAATGGACAATCAATTTAACATGTCTGCACTAAATCGTCTGTAACTTTTGATTTAGAGTTCAGAATGACACGAATCCAACGCCCACGTTAACTTAGCTCAATTTTCAAAATTGTGACAACATTTGAGAGTGAAAGAGCTACGGCAAAGCCTCCAAGTAATCTAATGTATCTTAAATTTCGTGATGCCATGCATTATGCTTCATTTATAAGCCTTTACTCAAGGAGCACCAATGATCAATTTAGAATTATCATTTTAACTAGCCGATCACTTGACATGTTCGCAATTAATCATCCATAACTTTTAATTTAGAGTTCACAATGACATGAATCCAACACCCACGTTAAGCTAGCTCAATTTTCAATATTGCGACAACATTTCAGTCTGAAAGAGCTACGACAAAACCTCTAAGTAATCCGATGTATCCCAATCTACGCGATGCCATGCATTATTCCTCAATTATAAGCCTTTACTCAAGGAGCACCAATGATCAGTTTAGAATGATCACTTTAACTGGCCGATCACTTGACATTTCTGCATTAAATCGTGTGTAACTTTTGATTTTGAGTTCAGAATGACATGAATCCAACGCCCACGTTAAGCTAGCTCAATTTTAAATATTCTGACAACATTTGAGACTGAAAGAGCTACGAGAAAGCCTCCAAGTAATACAATGTATTCCAAACTGCTTGATGTCATGCATTATGCTTCATTTATATGCCTTTACTCAAGGAGCACCATTGATCAGTTTAGAATTATCATTTTGACTCACCAATCACTTGACATATCCGCACTAAACTGTCCATCACTTTTGATTTATAGTTCATAATGACACGAATCCAACACCCAAGTTAAGCTAGCTCAATTTTCAATATTGTGACAACATTTGAGACTAAAAGAGCTATGACAAAGCCACAAAGTAATTTAATGTATCCCAAATTGCGTGATGCCATGCATTATGCTTCGTTTATAACCCTTTACTCATGTAGCACCAATGATCAGTTTAGAACGATCATTTTAACTAACTGATCAAGTTGAGATGTCCGCACTTAATCGTCCTCAACTTTTGATTTAGAGCTCAAAATGTCATGAATCCAATGCCAACATTAAGCTATCTTAATTTTCCATATTGTTACAATTTTGAGATTGAAAGAGCTACTACAGAGCCTCTAAGTAATCTAATGTATCCCAAACTTCGCGATGCCATGCATTATGCTTCATTTATAGGCCTTTACTCATGGAGCACAAATTATCTGTTTAGAATGATCATTATAATAGATGATCAACTTGACTTGTCCGCAGTAAATCGTCTGTAACTTTTGATTTAGAGTTCTGGATGACACGAATCGAACGCCTATGTTAAGCTACCTCAATTTTCAATATTGTGACAACATTTTGAGACTTAAAGAGCTACGGCAAAGCCTCCAAATAAACCAATGTATCTCCAAACTGCGTGATGCCACGTATTATTCTTCATTTATAAGCCTTTACTCAAGGAACACAATTGATTAGTTTAGAATGATCATTTTTACTGGACGATCACTTGATATGTCCATACTAAATCGTCCGTAACGTTTGATTTAGAGTTCAGAATGACACGAATCAAATGCCCACGTTAATCTAGCTCAATTTTCAATATTGTCATAACATTTGAGACTAAAAGAGCTACGACAAAGACTCCAAGTAATCCAATGTATCCCAAAATGCGTGATACCATGCATTATGCTTCATTTAGAAGCCTTTCCTATATGACCACCAAAATGATCAGTTTAGCAAGCTGATCAACATGAGATGTCCGCACTAAATCGTCTTTAACTATTGATTTAGAGCTAAAAAAGACATGACTCCAACGCCAACGTTAATCTAGCTCAATTTTCCATATTGTGACAATTTTGAGACTGAAGAGCTACTACAAAGCCTCCAAGTAATCCGATGTATCCCAAATTGAGTAATACCATGCATTATTCTTCATTTATTAGCCTTTACTCAAGGATCACCAATGATCAGTTTAGAAGGATCATTTTAACTGGCCAATCATTTGACATATCTGCATTGCATCGTTTGTAACTTTTGATTTGGAGTTATCACGAATCCAACACCCACATTAAGCTAGTTCAATTTAGGGACAACACTTCAGTCTGAATGAGCTATGACAAAGCCTCCAACTAATCCAATGTATCGCAAACAGCACGATGCCATGCACTATTCTTCATTTATACGCCTTTACTCAAGTAGCACCAATTATCAGTTTAGAATGATTATTTTATCTGGCCGATCACTTGACATGTCTGCACTAAATTGTCCGTAACTTTTGAATTATAGTTCAGAATGACACGAATCAAACGCCCACGTTAAACTTGCACAATTTTCAATATTGTGACAACATTTTAGTCAGAAAGAGCTACGACAAAGCCTGTAAGTAATCCAATATATCCCAAACTGCATGATGCCGTTCATTATTTTTTATTTATAAGCCTTTACTCAAGGAACACCAATGATCAATTTACAATGATCATTTTAACTCGTGGATCACTTGACATGTCCGTAATAAATTTTTTGTAACTGTTGATTTAGAGTACCGAATGACACGAATCCAACGCCAATATTAAGCTAGCTCAATTTTCAATATTGTCATAACATTTGAGACTAAAAGAGCTACGACAAAGCCTCCAAGTAATTCAATGTATCCCGAAATGCGTGATACCATGCATTATGCTTCGTTAATATGCCTTTACACAAGGAGCACCAATGATCAGTTTAGAATGATCATTTTAACTACCTGATCAACTTGAGATGTCCGCACTAAGTAGTCTTTAACAATTGATTTAGAGCTAAAAATGACATGGCTCCAACGCCAACGTTAAGATAGCTCAATTTTCCATATTGTGACAATTTTGAGACTGAAAAAGCTGCTACAAAGCCTCCAAGTAATCGGATGTATCCCTAATTGCGTAATGGCATGCATTATTCTTGATATATTAGCGTTTACTCAAGAAACACCAATGATCAGTTTAAATGATCATTTTAACTGGCCAATCACTTGACATATCCGCCCTAAATTGTCCGAAACTTTTGATTTAGAGTTCAGAATTACACGAATCCAACACCCACGTTAAGCTAGCTCAATTTTCAATATTCTGATGACATTTGAAATTCAAAGAGCTACGACAAAGCCTCCAAGTAATCCAATGTATCCCAAATTGCGTGATGCCATGCATTATGCTTCCTTTATAAGCCTTTACCAAGGAGCACCAATGATCAGTTTAGAATGATCATTTTAACTAGCTGATCAACTTGAGATGTCCGCTCCAAATCGTGTTCAACTTTTGATTTAGAGCTCAAAATGACATGAGTCCAACGCGAACTCTAAGCTTGCTCAAATTTCTATATTGTCACAATTTTGAGACTGGAAGAGCTAATACAAAGCCTCCAGGTAATCCCATGTATCACCAAACTGCGTTATGCCATGCATTATGCTTCATTTATAACCATTACTCAAGGAGCACCAATGATTTTTTTAGAATGATCATTTTAATGGATGATCAATTTGACATGTAGACACTAAATCTTCTGTAACATTTGATTCAAAGAGCTACGACAAAGCCTCCAATTAAACCAATGTATCCGAAACTGCATGATACCATGTATTATGCTTCATTTATAAGTTTTTACTGAAGGAGCACCAATTATCAATTTAGAATGATCAGTTTAACTAACTGATTAACTTGACACGCCTGCTAAAAATCATCTTTAAGTTTTGATTTAGAGCTGAAAATGAGATAAGTCCAACGCCCACGTTAAGCTAGCTCAATTTTTGATATAGTGACAACATTTGAGACTCATAGAGCTACGACTAAGCCTCCAAGTAATCCAATGTTTTCCAAACTGCGTGATGCCATGAATTATGCTTCATTTATAAGCCTTTACTCAAGGAGCACCAATGATAAGTTTAGAATGATCGTTTTAACTAGCTGATCAACCTGATATTTCTGCACTAAATCTTTTTAACCTTTGATTTAGAGCTCAAAATGACATGAGTCCAACGACCATGTTAATCTAGCTCAATTTTCCATATTGTATTTTGGATTAAAAGACCTACTACAAAGTCTCCAAGTAATCCAATGTATCCCAAACTGTGTGATGCCATGAATTATGCTTCATTTATAATCCTTTACTCAAACAGCATTAATGATCAGTTTAGAATGATCATTTTAACAGGAGGATCAACTTGACATGTCCGCACTACGTCGTCTGTAGCTTCTGATTTAGAGTTCAGAATGACACGAATTCAATGTACTCGTTTATCTAGCTCAGTTTTCTATATTGGGATAAACTTAAGAGCAAAATAGCTACGACAAAGTTACCAAGTAATCCAATTTATCTCAAACTGCGTGATGGCATGCATTATTCTTCATTTATAAGCCTTTACTTATGGAGCACCAAAGGTCAGTGTAGAATGATGATTTTACAAGTTGATCAACTTGACAAGTCCACACTAAATCATCTTTAACTTTTGATTAAAAGCTCAAAATGACATGAGTCCAACACCAGTGTTAGGCTAGCTCAATTCTCCATATTGTGACAACATTTGAGACTGTAAGGGCTACGAAAAAGCGGGGAAGAATAAGTGGTCTAGTGTTTGCACCACCTTTACGTCTTTCACAGAGGTGTGGAGTTCGACTCCACTTTCCCTCATACGAGGGTGTTAAATCTTCGTATGAAGATGTTGATCTATTGGGCCGGTCTGTTGTGGTCCAGTGAAAAAGAAAAAGAGCTACGAAAAAAGCCTCCCATTAATCCAATGTATCCCAAACTGCGTGATGCCATGCATTATATTTTATTTATAAGCTTTTACTTAAGGAGCAGCAAGGATAAGTTTAGAATGATCATTTTAATTTGTCGATCAACTTGAAATGTCCCCACTAAATCTTCTTTAACTATTGGTTTAGACTTCATAATGAAATGAATCCAATGCACAAATTAATCTAGCTCAATTTTTAATATCATGACAACATTTGACAATGAAAGAGGTACAATATAAGCCTCCAAGTAATCCAATGTATCCCAAACTGTGTGATGCCATGCATTATGCTTCATTTATACGCCTTTCCTCAATGAACACCAATGATCAGTTTAGAATGATCATTTTAACTAGCTGATCAACTTGATATGTCCGCACGTTGTTAAACTTTGATTCAGAGCACAAAATGATATGAGTCCAACGCCCATGTTAAGCTAGCTCAATTTTCCATATTGTGAGAATATTTGAGACTAAAAGACCTACTACAAAACCTCCAACTATTCCGATGTATCCCAAACTGCGTGAGTGCATGAATTTTGCTTCACTTATAAGCCTTTACTCAAGGAGTACAAATGATCAGTTTAGAATGATCATTTTAACTGAATAATCAACTTGATATGTCCGCATAAGCTGTATGTAACTTCTGATTTACAGTTCAGAATGACACAAATTCAATGTCCACGTTTATCTAGCTCAATTTTCTATATTGTGATAAAAGTTAAGATCCATATAGCTACGACAAAGTTAGCAAGTAATTAAA